>PVHP010001938.1:62979-97268 GCA_004024765.1 Zapus hudsonius | reverse complement strand
GAACGTCTTCATCTTTGAGCTTTCAATAGTCAACTGCTATTGAACTAGCTTATCTACAGAAAATAGACAAGACAATGTGGTTTCATTTCCTCTTGTTCATGTCAAAAGGCACAAAATTAAAGAAGTTCTGTCATCTCGGTGGAACCAGGTGTCACAGACACCAGCCAGTCAACTCTCCGAGGGCAGGAGCTGGAGAGTCCGAGAGACACATGGTCTGGTGGGCTGAATGGCCTTTAGGTAGCTGACAAATAACTGTAGCAGTAGAAAGTAATGAAACTATATGCCCTTGAACTTGGCTTTAGTGTACAACCTTACGTTCAATCCATTTAGGACAAATTGATAGCGTCTTCCTCTCCTTGACTGGTTTTCTCTCACACAGGGATCCTACTTGTGTAAGTGGATCTTTTCCTGCCTTTTTATTGTCTCCAAACCCAAGCAGATTTCAGAAGTGTCCATCATCACGTGGCCTCTGTTTCCTTTTCCCCACACCACGCATAGTTTTTCTTGTCACTGTGACCACATAGCACATAAGTATATAAATACCCCACACTGAGTGATTGTGTGACTGGAGCTCTGTGACCACATATCAGAAAGAAGCAATTTAAGGAAACAAGGGTTTATTTTGCTGTTTAGTGTGAGGTCACGATCCATGGTGGCAGGGGAGCCATGACAGCAATAAAACCTCTAGGCTCACCTCGAGTGACCCCCTCCTCCAGCAAGGCTTCACCTCCTGAAGGTTCCACAACCTTACACATCAGCTCCACTAGCCGGGGACCAGCGTTCAAACACATGGACCTACGGGGAAAGTTGTGCGTCCAAGCAACAAGATGCCATAGTTATGGGCAAGTCAAGTTATTATTTATTTGTGTGTGTTGTGTGGTATGTGTGTGTGTGGTGTGTGTGTGTGTGTGGTGTGTGTGTATGTGTATGTGTGTGGTGTGTGTATATATGGTGTGTGTGTGGTGTGTATGTGTATGTGTGTGTGAGTGGTGTGCATGTATGTGTATGTATGTGTGTGGTGTGTGTGTGTGGTGTGTGTATATGAGTGTTGTGTGTGTATGTGTATGTGTTGTATGTATATTTATGTATGTGTGTGGTGTGTGTGTGGTGTGTGTGTATATGAGTGGTGTGTGTGTATGTGTATGTGTTGTATGTATGTGTATATATGTGTGTGGTGTGTGTGTATATGTGTATGTGTGTGGTGTGTGTGTATGTGTATATATGGTGTGTGTGTGGTGTGTATGTGTATGTGTGTGAGTGATGTGCATGTATGTGTATGTATGTGCTGTGTGTGTGTAGGTCAGAGGGCAGTGTTTCAGAGGTCCTTTCTAGCTGTCCACCTCCTTTGAGGCAGGGTTTCTCGCCTCCTGTCTGGCAGTCAGTATCAGCTTATGCCAACATTTCCAAGCCAGCCGTAGATGTCCGTGTGGAACCTGGGGATCTAACTGGAAACTCCAGCTCGAGTGGCAGCTGCTGCTTTATCCACGGAGCCATCTCCCCAGCCCAGTTCTCTTCGTTTTCTTGATCTGTTTCTCCTCTTTCGCTTCCTTTCTTCTCACTCTTTAACACTTTTGCTTGTCATCCTGAGTCCTGCTTCTCTTTGTTTCCCTTCCAGTCGCTTCAGCTCCTTTCTTTTTGTCTTCTTTCGGATGTCACATTTCTCTTTCCCTCCCTGTCCTTTACCTTTGCCACCTGCCTGCAGCTGACAGGCATTAAACACAGCACCAGTCAGTCTGTTGTCACCTGCATGGACCCCATCCAGGAATGTCCAAGGCCTTTTGATGTGGTCCTTGGGGGCGAAAGCAACAATAGAACAACACTACATCCATTAGAGAAAAGCCAGATAGACGCCAGTTCGCGGCATTCACAACAGCAAACTGAAAATCTTGATCTTTGATCTCCAAAAGCTCAGAGAAAATCCACTTTTATCAAGTTGACAGAGTTAGAAAATGGAAAACGGCGTGCTTTGAAAACTATCAGAGAAATAAATATAAAATTCAGTGTTCAGAGATGATATAAGTAGCGCTTGCCCCCTTTGTGTTAAAAACCCATTAGGGAGAAACCTGTTCACAAGCATTTCAGCCTGTGAGGCGTCTCTGTAGAGCTGGACTCACCCATGGGATGGCTGTTCGTCTTCCCCTGTCCTGGAGGCCCAGGAGGACGATGTGTTTGGGATCCTGGGGATGCTAATGGCGCTGAGGGCCCAGGTTCATTCTCTCTCGAGATGCAACCACCTCCCTCAACCCTCACTGGGCTGCTCACACCTTTCTGCATGTCCACAGTTCATCCAGAGTGATTCTGCAGATCAAAATATAACGGGCTGGAGAGATGGCTCAGTGGAGAAGAGCCCTCTCTGTGCAGGCACGAGAGCTGGAGGAGACCTGAGAGAACCCTAGAACCCACATAAAAATCCGGGTGTGGCCATGTGTATCCGTAACCCCAGTCCCACAGGAGAGCTGATATCAGAGCATGGCCAGGGCTTGTGAAAAATCTGCACGATCTGAGGTCAGTAAGAGACTCTGGTTCAAAGAAAAACAGGTTGGAAGAGTGATGGAGTCACTCCAGCCACCAAAGGATTCCCAGTTGACAACAGCTGACAGCCATCGAGTCCTTAGATGAGTGGTCTCTCTCACTGCTGCTGTCCCCTTCCTCCGCAGGCTTTGTTCACACTAGCCCAGGACACACGTTGGCTTTTCCTGCCCTAGGGGTCTTCACCTTGCATCTTCCCCTGCCAGAAACAGCTCCCACCCTGTCATCACAGAACCCTCCTTCCCCTTCCTCCCATTCCTCTTCTCTTTCATAGCTTCATATAAGTTTCCTCCCAGCTTTTATCAGACAATTTATCATCATTTTATTTATTGGCATTTCCTTATTTATTGCCTGTTTCCTGTACCCCATTAAGAACTCAATGAGGCCATCTTGCCTCTCTGGCTCCTTAGTTCACAGCATCTATCATAGTACCTGGGCCAGTGTGGGGACCCCATTCTTATTAAATGAATGAAAGAATAAGCTGAGGGTTTTGTGTTTCACAATACAAATCTATTTCTGTCATCTCTACATGGAAGAATTCTCGCCAGGCAGGCTTCTTTTCATCCCCATTTTCTGTGCTTAACTTTGTACCTTTGTTCTTTCTTTCACATGGAATGGACTTCACCAGTTAAAATCGTACATAATTAAAGACTTTACAACCCGGCTCCTAGAATTAAAGTGTCTCCTGTGCTCCAAGGAACACCCTTCTTTTTTACACTCTAACTCTTGATTCTTATTATCTATAGTCCTTGATTTTGCCCCTGTGATTTAAAATATAATTATTTTTAATGATAATCTCTTGCCTTCAAGTGTTTTTTTTTTAAATGACAAAATTGTACCCTTTGAAATCTGGGGTTGGATTTTCTCATCTTATGCTCTCTTCTCCCAAAAGTCTAGGCTTATCTCCCTCCCATCTTCTCGTATGCACAGGCCCAGGTGTGCACATGTGTGTACGCGCACGCACACACACTCCCATGTATGCAGGCATCTCACTAGAGTAGCAAACCATAGGTACTTTTCAAACAACCATTGAAAATATTTGCTAGGAAGGGTTTATGAAGCCTTGAGGAGGAAGATCTATCTCTGAGGGAGCCTTGGAAAATATGGGTCTTCCATAAACATATTTCAGCATGGCAGGAAAGAGCCTAGTAATAAGCACTGAGACCCTTGTGTACGTTGAATGGCGGTGCTCTGGGGGGACCAGTCTTGAACAAAGCTAAGTATCAAATGGCTTCATGACTCCCAGAGCTGCTATTAAGATGCTATTCTGAGTGTCTTATGATGCAACGAAAGAGAACCCTTGGTACAGGCGGTGACACATTTTATGCCCAATGATCAAAAAATATATGAATATTTGTATTTCAATGTGCAGTTTATGACAACTGCAGTTGTGTCTATTTATATAAGGTCTTTCTTTAAATTCCATATTCCATTCCCTTGAACATGAATGTTGAGAATTAAATAAACAACTGAATTTGAAAGATAAACGTATTCAGAGATAAGCCTTAACATCTTGCTCGTGAGGTATTATGGATGTCAGCTCTCGAATAGGCTCTGAAGGAAAATGAATCACAGTTTTACTTACCTTGAATTCTATAAGAATATACAATATTCAGTTTTCCTGCATCAATCTTATAAGCTACAGTTAGGCTTTAATAATAATAGAAAGAAATCACACATTCCTTGCAAACTCCATTTGGGTTGGGTGCAAATGGTTAGGATCATCTTTTTTTAAAAAGTGATTATTAAAAGTAAATCTTACTGGTAGCTGTGGGATATTCGGTGATTGCTCTGATCCACGCAAGTTTTCTCTCTTCTTTACTCTGATATATAGGCTGAAAAGCCAGAGGCTTCATTTTCCTTTTCCCTTCCAATAGGGAAGGCCATGTGAAGTGATGGCGTCTTCATGGGGACTTTAAGAAGTCATGAGGGCTGGGGAGCTGGCCCAGAGGAGAAATCACTTGCTGTGCTACAGTGAGAACCAGAGTTCAGATCCCTGGCAGCTACGTAAGAACAGGAAGCTGGGATGGGCTTCTGCAGTCCTAGCACACTTACAGAGATGAGAGACAGGAGAATTTTCCAGAAGCTCATGGACCGGCTAGCATGGCCAACAGAGCAGTGAACAATGAGTCCCAGAGGGAGAGATGAAGGAAGACAGACCTTGCCTCAAAGGAAGTCGAATGCTAGCATTGACGCCCAAAATGCGTTCCCTGACCTCCATGAGCATTCCCTAGTACGCAGGAATCCACACCCATCACATGAACATGCATGAACACACACACACACACACACACACACACACACACACACACTCACACTCACCAGAAGCCATGAGATGAAGCCTTACTAAATGAGAGTCAGGTGTCCCCAGTACCATATCCAATTTCTGACTGGAAGCACGAGCAGGAACTTGTGTCTGTAAGCTAGGGATGGCACGTGGCAAGTCCCTCGTGTTATCCCTGCAAGATGGCCCACGCCAGCTCAGGACCCAGTCGGAGGCCTCCTTGCTGGATAAATGCCTTGGAGTTCTTAGTAGTTACTCTACTTACTGTGCCCAAGTCCCCGACAAGAACAGGTCAGCCCTGTCCTTCTTCCTTTCCTGAAGACGAACAGGGTGTATTTGGGCCGCTGAGTCTATCAGAGCAGGGCAGGGGAGGCCGGAGGAGGAGGCTGGCTGGAAGCAGGGAAGGCGCCAAGTGAGGCCAGGCCATGAGGACTCAAGGCGCTGCCCCCAGTGGAAGCCCCACTCCTGGGGTCTCACCACCTTCCACGCAGCACTGCCAGACGGAGGCCATCTTGCAACTCAGTCATAGCAGAATTTAAAGCCCCACTTACCATTTTCGCCTTTCTCGTCTTTTTCTTCTTATTCAGTCAAACATTCATAATGGATACGTTAGTTAGAATTCATGGAGTCTTTAAATAATGTTAAATCGATATAATTTTGGGTTTTTTACACATATAGATGTGTGATATGGGCACGTGTATGCATGAATGTTCCCATGTGCATGGCATTTGTGTGTGCAGGGGCATGTGTGGGCATGTGTGTGCATGTCTGGGCATGTGTGAGCATGTCTGGGCATGTCTGGGCATGTGTGTGCATGTATGTGCATGTGTGGGTATGTGTGAGCATGTGTGGGCATGTCTGGGCATGTGTGTGCATGTGTGGGCATGTGTGCATGTGTGGGCAGGGGCATGTGTGTGCATGTATGTGCATGTGTGGGCATGTGTGAGCATGTGTGGGCATGTCTGGGCATCTGTGTGCATGTGTGGGCATGTGTGGGCATGTGTGAGCATGTGTGGGCATGTGCCTGCGGAGGCCAGAAGGTGTCTTCCATTCCTCACTTTGTTTATTGCGCCTACCTAGCCTGCCCCAGGGATCCCCTCGCTGCCTCCCAAAGCACTGCCATTACAGGTGGGCCACCAGCACTTACATGAAGAGTAGGAGTTCGAACTTGGGTCCTCAGGCTTGTGTTGCAAGAGCTGTACTGACTGAGCCATGGTGCCAGCCCCCAGGGAAGGCTTTCGCTTCCTCAGTCAGAAGGCCTGTGTCCATGTTGGACAGCCATGGAGGCTGAATGCCTCAAAGATCTCTTCATTTGCTTTCTGACATCAGTAGAAGCCCTCCATCCGCCTGAGGTTTTCCTCACAGCGTCCTACTCCCGTACCTGACAAGATTTGGGCAAATATGTCCCACTCCATCTATTGTTCCCCTCTGAAAACAAAAATAATGACTTGATCAAGCGCTGCTTATGATGTAGAAATCCATGTTTTCTACCTGTCTGGTTTAAATTACTAGTGGCTAAAGTTCAGTTTTCAACTGAAATAACTGGGCTGAGTTATAATCTCAGTAAGTAACTTTATTTGGGATATATCTCTAATGATTTTATATCCATAACGTTGATAGTATAATTTTCCTTGAATTGAGAAATTCCACTGCATTCATTTTTAAAATATTTTATTTTTTCATATTCAAGCAGACAGATGAGAGAGAGACAGAAAGAGAGAGAGAGAGAGAGAAAGAAAGAAAGAAAGAAAGAAAGAGAGAGAGAGAGAGAACACCAGGGCCACCACCTTGTGGGTCTGGCTTATGTGGGTCCTGGGGAATTGAACCCTGGGCCTTAGGCACTGGAGGCAAGTGCCTTAACCACTGAGCCATCTCTCCAGCCCCCACTGCTTTCATTTTAATGATCAATAGCTGACATCCTTTCTGAGGTTATTATCTTGAAAGGGTGCAAAAATCTATACTCATGAGCCCTTCTGTTTTCAGAAATTACTTTTAATTTGATAATATGTATGATTAGCATACAATTTTAAAGTTACAAAAAGTATGATGAAAACCGTCTTCGTCCCTCATCCCCAGTCACATATCTCCCCTCTCAGAGAGCAACGCCAGCTTCTTTTGTAATCTATTCAAAATTCTTAGTTATAAGCATAAAATATTTTGCAAATGATGAAGTTTCATGGTTAAGTTAATAATCAAAGCTAAATTTTAATCTCATACTTTGAAGACTGTAGAAACATAAATGGACATTTTGAGAAGAGGTAAGGTGCTGAGGTCACCACTTAAAAAATAAATATTACTTTTAGGAAAATAATGTTTTTTGTTATTTGGGTGTACTAATTACTCATAAAGAGAATGACCTACAGAAGCCAGACTCAAGATCCTGAAAACATTATAAAGACTTGATTAATGAAAGTTTCAAGGCCAGCTGTTTTCATTTTCTTCTGTTCTTGTACTTCAAACAAGAGAAAGGCATTTACATCTTGTAAAGATATGAGATTAATCCATCCATCAACAGAGATGAAGGCATGATTTCTAAGATATCATAACGTATTTAAACGCTTCCGATTGTGACTGACTAAGCAACAAGAAAGATTACTCAGAAAATATCTTCTTACCTCTCACACTTTTACTAACTATTTTTGTCTAAAGGCTACAAAAATGTCCTTTTAATTTTAGTCATTGATGTAGAAAAATGTTGAGGAACAGATCCATTTTTAACATTTCTATTTGAATGGACCATAACAATTAGTGTAATGAGGTAATTCATCATCTGTTTGTAGCTGCTAAGTGTGGGCTGTATGTCTTAGCTTCCTGTCCCTACTGTAAAAAGAAATTTGTGTCCAAAGTAAAAGTTTTGATAAAACGGTAAAAAAAAAATCACACCATCAGAGATACTGACCATGACCATTTTTGTGTATATGCTTTCATATATGTATATACAAACATATGTAATCATACTATACATGTTTTACTCAGGTACTATACATGTTCACACTATTTTTACTCAATAAGATGTTATGAACATGTTCTCATATACTTTTTGTTATAAAATTGTTTCCAACCAGCCAGTGTTTTAAATCTTTCTCTAAAAATTCTAACTATAAGTATAATTACTTCCATGGTATAAATTACTAGAAAAGAAATGACAGGCTCAAAGGGCAGGCACAATCTTCTATCCTATTATTAGTGCACAATATTTTTTGAATTAATATCTTTCTTATGAATAAGTATATACATTGTATGAGCCAATCTTGTGAAGGTGTCCCCGTTTCCCTCCTCTTTGTCCCCTACCCACTGGTGTCCTTCCTCGGTGCACATGCTGGATCTGTCTATAGGTTAGGGGGTTATGAGCTGCACCAGAGGTAGTCAGTTTTTCTTTTTTTTCTTCCCCCTTTGTTGTCTTCTGTTGCTGGGGGGGGTGGCAATGTCTCTGGACATTCTCTCCCACCATGGCTCTTTCTTTCTTTCCACCCCCTCTGTGCTCAGTTCCCTGAGTCATGGTGGGTGAGTTTTTTTTTATTAACCATAATTAAATATACTTAATAAGGGAATAATGTGTTGATGTCTCCAGTTCCCCTATTTCCCTCTTCCCTGTCCCCGGTCAGTTGGATATCCTCCTCCGTGGGCAGTCTGGATCAGTCCATGGGGTAGGGGGTTGTGAATAGCCTAGGACTCAACCCGGTTCCACCCCCCCTTGCATGTTGTTACTGAGGGGGACAATGTCTCTGGATATTCTCCCCCACCATGTCTCTTACAGTCTTTCCGACCCCTCTTCCGCTCAGTTCCCTGAGTCATGGTGGGTGAGAGTTAAAGCTGCTTTGTTATTGAGGCCTTAGGGGCCTCTGTGCTTCTTCTTGAGGTTGTGTTTAAAATCATTGGTGTCTGTTTTGCTGGTTCATCCTGGGTTGATCGATTGGCTGTGGTTATAGGTCTCTTTCTCATCCCATCACTGCCTGCGGGGTTCCATGTGGATCCTCCACGGTAGGTCTGGGGTGGTGCATCTCTTGCCAGGATGTCAACTATTGGCCTGCGGCTCGTTGGTAGGGTTGGAAGAGCCACAGCTCTCTCGCTGCCTTCTGGAAAATACAAATAGAATCTCCATCGGAGAGTTAGGTCAGTATAGGTTAATTGAGATACACTTTCCTGAGTTGGCTAGATTCTATTGTTGGTAGTTTTTTGCAAATCACTTGTAAAGTGAGTTTCTCTTTGGTGTCCTAAGATATTGGTTCCCTTTGTAATTTACCCTGAAATCCCAGTTCCAGTCGTGGACTCTCCTTCACTGAATGGATTTCTTGGCTGAATTGTCAGCTATTGATTGCCTCCCCCAGGTTTTGCATAAGTGCTCCCTTCATGGTTCGCTGTTCTCTCCCAGTAGGCAGTGTGTTCAGCCTACTAATGGTGGCTGACTGCATTTCATGTCAGTGGTCTCTGTTTATTGCAGCTATTGTTGACCAGTTTCCCCTGGCAGCTTCGAGCTCTGCACTGACTACTATCTGGGGGCCGGTTACCATTCTGGACCTCGTAGGGTCTCTCGGTGCTGTTAGATGGCTTTCTGTGGTTCTTCAGCAATAGGATCGCCTCAGGCCTGGGATTGGTAATCAAGAGCTTTGACAGAATCCCATCGTGTTTGGGGACCTCATGGGTCTCTTTGGTCAACATCTCAGTGAAGGAAGGATTCCGTAGCTGGGACCAGGACCTGCTAGACTACTCGGTTTTTCACAAACTTAGACACTCTCCCCTTCCATTCTCAGCCCCACTTGCCAGATGGTGCCCACTCCATGCTCATTAGTGAACATTGTGCACTTGAGGATTTTATAATTTTGGACCAGATTTGGTTCCACTTCATGTTTAAGACATCCCCTCCCCCCACCCACTTCTTACTTCTGTTTCCCAAACTCTCAATTCTGGTTGGTTTGCTTAGAGTTTACTGTTATTCAGGTTAGGAACCACCTATGAGGGATAATATGCGGCATTCAATTCTCTGATCTTTTGAGTGTTCACTTAGTAAGATCTGCTCAAAGTCAGACAGTGCACAATATTTTTAATCATTAGAATTTCAGATAAAAAGTAGTGCTCATTCTTACATGGTTTCTGACTATTAAAACGATTAACAATCACAATTAGTCATAGGCATGAGGTTCTTTTTAACATCTTATTAATCCATTTCTAAAGTTTTGAGAAAAGGACTTTTTTTTGTTTTTTGTTTTTTCGAGGTAGGGTCTCTCACTCTAGTCCAGGCTGACCTGGAATTCACTCTGTGGTCTCAGGGTGGCCTTGAACTCATGGTGATCCTCCTACCTCTTCCTCCCGAGTGCTGGGACTAAAGGCGTGCACCACCATGCCCGGCTTGAGAAAAGGTCTTTCTAATGTAGTATAGGTTCACCTCAAACTCACTATGTAGCCCAGTGGGATTGTAGGTTTATGCCTACATGTCTGCCAAGAATTTTGTATGCATGGTTTTGTGTGTGTGTGTGTGTGTACATATAGAAGGCCAAGAGGACAACCTTAGGTATTCTTCCTCAAGAATGCTGTCCACCTTTTGTGAGATATGGCCTCTAATTGGCCTGGGGTTCCCCAGTTAGTCTGAACTGATTGGTCAGTGAGCCCCAGGGCTCCTCTTGCCTCCACCTGCTCAATGCTGCCATTAAAACACATGCCACCACACCTGGCATTTTGACATACATTCTGGGGATCAAACTCAGTTTCTCATGCCAGTTCAGCTGTCGCCCAAGCCCCCCAAATTTTTTTAATAAGATGACATATCCATAGTCATTCTAGCTCTTCCACACACGAGAACTTTCAGAAGTTGATGTGTTGTTTTGACAAATATTTTTGAGCTCCTGCTCTGTGTGTTTGTGTCGTCCGAACCTTCCAATCTTAGCACGCTGAGCTGATTGGAATTCTCTGTGTACCTGGTTCATAACTTGGACAAAAGTCCCAAAGCTGTTCCTGGGCTGCCTCGCCTGGTACCTTCTTTGGTCTCCAAGGCCGGCTGAAAGATGCCCAGAGTCTGAACCCAGAGTCTCACTGATGTATCCACGCTGGTCTGGAACTCATCATGTAGCCCAGACTGATTTCATGGCATTGTAGACAAATGTCTCAGCCTCCCCAGGGCTGGGATTCCTAGCCAGGCTTTCACTTTAATAGTAATTTATAGAATGGTTTTCACCCACTGACAGATTGTAGAATATTAGGCAAGCCTTATAAAGATGATGAATAACTCACTAAGACCAATTTTGTCTAATTCAGCTCTGTTTTAAACAAAAGACATTTATACAGGCTTCAGTTAAGCTCCTGTGAGTAAAAAACAAAGAAAAAAAGGAAACACAAGGCTTTATTTTCCTTTATGCATAGAAAATATAAATCACAATCAGTTAAAGACATCCTCTCAAAGCAATGGAAATTCAAGTGACAGCTGTGAAGAACAGATCAATTATGGAGAATATGTAAAGTTTTAAGACTCAATTACTCAGAACTAATGAAAGCAGGCACATTGCTCAAATATTTTGTATGATGTAATAGCTGAACAATGTCAATATCATCCTATAGGTTTTTTGGGGGGATTTCAGTTATTTGATACATTAAAATTTTCAGCAATAATTTCAAATGTTTTTTGTTAAAATACAATTTGTCAAAATGGGTACTATTTTCTGAACAATTAAACCACCTTTGAAAATAAGCATAACATTAAGTCATCATTATAAAGTTTTAGGATACTTGAAAAGCTTACATTGTTTTCAAGCATCTGATATAATTAAGTGCCTTCCCGATTAACTTTCTACTTCAATGTGAAATTCTCCCAGATAACCTTGAACCTCATAGTGTACTTCTAGAAATCTCCAGTATTGTCCATGTTACTAAACCCATGGTGGTGGAACACATTTTTAAAATTAATATCTTTATTATGAATAAGTATAGACATGGTATGAGCAAATCTTGTGAAGATGTCCCCATTTCCTCTCTGTCCCCTAGCCACTGGGGTCCTTCCTCGGAGCGCATACTGGATTTGTCCTTAGGTTAGGGGGTTATGAACTGCACTGGTGGTAGCCAGGTTTTCTTTCTTTTTCTTCCCTCTTTGTGCGTTGTTGCTGGGAGGGGGACACATTTTTAAAATTAATATCTTTATTATGAATAAGTATAGACATGGTATGAGCAAATCTTGTGAAGATGTCCCCATTTCCTCTCTGTCCCCTAGACACTGGGGTCCTTCCTCGGAGCGCATACTGGATTTGTCCTTAGGTTAGGGGGTTATGAACTGCACTGGTGGTAGCCAGGTTTTCTTTCTTTTTCTTCCCTCTTTGTGCGTTGTTGCTGGGAGGGGGACACATTTTTTAAAGTTAATTGTGAACTTCACTGTATGAGCAGAGTGCATATTGGTCATGTTTCCATCAGCTTCTACTCTTGTATCTCCTCTCTCCCAACCCCGTTCCACTGAGGGCCCATTTCAGTGGGGCTGTTAGTGTTCCCTGTGGGGGACAAGGCCTCACACTATTCCTTCTCACCCTGTGGCTCTTGTGATCTTTCCACCTCCTCTTCCAGCATTCCCTGAGCCTGGGAGAGCCCGTGATATTGAGTCTCCAGCATTGTGCCTGTCACTAAAACCTCACACACTCTGACACACACACTCGCACACACAGTGGTGGAAGGCATATTGAAGGTGTGTGGGTTAGGGAACAAACCAACCTTCACCCCGTGTGTCCTGAAGAAGAGAAGCAGGGTAGAATGTGGCATTGAGCTCTTAGATGACGATGAGCCTGCACAAAGTCATCAGGCTTTCAATTACTAGGAAGAGTTTGGGGAAGAGGTAAAATAAGTTTTAATTTGCTGTATCAATTACTTCTCTTATTGCCTTGATAAAATGCCAGCAACTTAATGAAGGCCCAGTTCTTAAGGTACAGTCCCTCCTGGTGGGGAAGGCTTGGGCTGGAAGCTAGACCTTGTGGCATTTTTCATATCGTAGTCCACTGGGAAGCAGAGAGATCTGGCAGGAACAGACATGAGTATTACTTTCATGTCCAGCCCCAGGCAACCCGCTTCTGGCAGCTAAGGTTCCACAGTCTCTTCAAGCAGCACCAAAGCTGGGGACCAAGTGGCCACACATCTCACATACTGCTTACCTAGCGCACTCCCGAAAGAGTACAAGGTATTCTGTCATCTGAATATCTAGTACCAACTTAGATCTGTTCCATGCAAGCCACGCTCTGATGTTCTCCAAGTGGATCTCTGGGAAGCTTGAAAACTAGGCACCAGAGTGCCCTGTCTTTACTGAAACCTGAGAAGGGTAGCATTCATTCATCTGTGGCTTCATTTCACCCTAACAGAGTCAAAGAGGAACAGTGCCTGTAGAGTTGGGTTACCAAAGTAACCATGTTGTAGACACATGTGCCAGGGTGACACGAGTCACGTTCCGTGAGAGTTGAGCATCGGCAGTGGACACTCCTGATCTGACTCATTAAATAAGTTCTGTCAGAGAATAATATCTTCAGGATGTCCATCCTCAGTCTGATGCGTGTTACTAATGACCTTTCAGGAGGGTTTATATCAATGGATTCCACCTGCCACAGAGAAAGAAACCCAGGAAATGAGTTTGTTTCAGGATGAAGGTAGAAAGACACATGGGTACCCAGGAGAGAATCTAGGAGTGTCATGTGTAGAGACCTGTGGGCGTGGTCGAGGGAGATTGCACACCTTGTGTCATCGAATTGGCAAAGGCAAGTTGTTAGAGCATACCATGCCAGGAGGGAAGGAACAGTGAGGGACAGAGCAGGAAAGACCATATGGGGCTTGAATTAGAATTGGCTTTGTAGGTTAAACAGGAAGTGCCTGCGCAGGGAAATTAGTAAGAGGCAGTGTAATCTGGAAACAATAGGATGATGTCATCGCACACTAGTGATATTTGATATGCAAAATGGCTTGGATCGTGCAGAAATGACTTCCAGGAGCAAATTCAGTGATTGAAGGGAAGAGAACTGGATGGACTCCAGGCATCAGGAACAGAGGAGAAGGGGTGCATAAAATTCACATCAGAGGGGAGCCAGGAGAGCTGGGCAACGGAATATGAAAGAGACCCTAAGGAAAGGGGAGCTCAAAGGAACCCTCAACATTTTAAGTCTAGGTGACTGTGAGCGCACTGCGTTTGTAGTTGAGAGCTAAGAGAAATGGGAGAATTTGCAAGTCAGGTATAATCAGGCCCCCGCTGTTGTTATGATGTCATGAAAACTGATACACATCAGGAATGGTCTTTTGGTAGTTTAACTTTTGAAAATACTTTTTTTGCCACTGCAGCTCAATCTGGATGAAGTGTTGAGTGGTTCCCTTATAAATGAGGATTTCTAGCTTGTTTTGGAGGAGTGGGACTCTGATTGGGCAGGAGAGAGTCGGCATATGTTGCTACATTCTTACAGTCTTCTTTCTGGGGTCCAATGGGATACAGCCCCGTTTTAGATCCTACAGTGACTCAGATCTTGTCACGAACCCCAACCCCCAGCACAAGGGGCAGCTGTGACATGCCTCTGGCTAGAATATGATTCGTAATGACTTTGAGCCTGAGCTCCTATCAGCTAGTCCTTTTGATAGCTGTCTTGAGAGATTTTTAAATTACCAAAATTAAGTACTTGAGGTTTTTTTTTTCAAAAGCCCTCATTTTCTGTAGAACATTTGGGATTATGGCAAATGTCTGAGATCAAAAGAAAGAAACAGTGGTGTGATGGTTTGAATTAAGTGTCCCTCATAAACTGGTGTCTTCTGAATGCTCCCCAGTTGGTGGCAGTTTGGGAGGTGGAGCCTTGGTGAAGGAGTTACGTTGTTGGGGGCAGGCTTAGGGCTGGTATAGTTGGTTCCCCCTTGACAGAGTTTGGCTCACTCTCCTGTGCTATTATTCACCTAATATTGTCAAGGAGGTGATGCCCAGCCTCTGCTCATGCCATCCTGTCCCCTGCCATCATGAAGCTTCCCCTAGAGACTGTAAACCAGGATAAAAAAGTTCCACCCATCAGCTGCTTTTGGTCTGGTGCTTGGTGCCAGCAATGAAAAGGTGTCACTGCCCACCGCCTGCCCGCGGGGGCAATGATAAAAACATACACACACATACAAACACACATACACCACGTATGGGTGGAAGAATGTGCATTCTCTCTTTATTGCTCTCTTTCAGATCTCATTGCTCATACCCCATACCTGTTACCTCATTCCTCATTGCTCATATCTCTTCATCTATCTCTTGCAGATATGCTACAGAATATATATATATATATATATATATATATATATATATATATAGAGAGAGAGAGAGAGAGAGAGAGAGACAGAGAGAGACAGAGAGAGAGACAGAGAGAGAGAGAGAGAGCTCCTTGCCAATCAGGGAGCTATTTATTGGTCTATGACAAGAACCTGTGAGCATGATATGCAAATAGCCTAATCAGGACTACCTCCTGAAACTCATTAAGCCAAGCCCCTCTTGGCAGGCTGTCAGGTGCCATCCAAGACTAAACTAGGGTGTGCCTCCAAAGGCCCCCAAAGGCTTTTGCCCCTGACAAAAAGGTAACTACATCAAATGGTAATCTGCTACAACTTGTGAAAATTTAATTGAATTTCTGCTATATTACTTAACTTACAAAATGGTACCCAGTTAGCTAGGGAGATGGCTCAGTGGTTAAAAGCACTTTCTTTCAAAGCCTGCTGGCCTGGGTTTGATTCCCTGGTACCCACGTAAAGCCAGATGCACAAAGTGGTTGGTGTATGTATCTGGAGTTCACTTGCAGTGGCAAGAGACCCTGGCGTGCCCACTCTCTCTCACATTCACTCTTTACTCACTCATAAATAAAAGCAAATGGTACCCTAACTTTATTTAGCATGTTATCCAAATGTAATTTTCTAAGTACTATTTTTGTCTTGAAAAATAATTATATATATATATGAGGAAAGGGAGACAAATCCATGGGGTATTCATCAGGTAATTGTAGCTGATGACTGTAACTACCCGAGAGCAGGTGAACACATGTGCACAAGCACACACTTATTGTTTAAAGAAAAAATTAAAACAATAAATGGAATTAAATAATTACCCTCCCCCCAAAAAAACCTTAGAAACACTGATAGTCCTACTGTTGGACACTCTTAAATTCTCTATGTGAAATTTTCAGTCTGTTTAACATCCTTCCGCTACATAAGGCAAAATTACACGAGATAAGGTTAAAGTCTGGCCATGGGGAGTGTCTATTATTTCTCTAAAGCTGACTTGATTACGTCATCCTCCCTGACTATGAGATAAAGAGAACCCCAAGCACTCCAGGTGTGTCCTCGACTGCTATCCCACTGTAAGGGTGAGGCACTGATTGTGTGGCATGGACTCCCTGGTGCGTTGGTGAGTTTTGGGCAGCAGACAAGAAAGAGAGATTTTACTGCAAACCCCACATGAAGCCCCAAAGGGCAGAGTCCCGGCTTCCCTTCATGCAATCGTCGCACTCTGCTCCTTTGTGCAACGTCCTTTGACATGGGTGCTTCTTCCTTTCATCTTTCTTGTATGTTTATTTCTCCATGCACTCACTCTGTAACATTATGAATGTCAGAATCATATGGAGCATCGGGCCATTTAATATATATCTGTCTGTATTATATAGTACAAATGTATAACCATCACTATGTATTGCATCACTTCCTAATGCCAGGATGGTGGAGCAACCTGGCCATGTCCTGGTCACATCCCTTCGCCCCTCCTCTTGGTGGTGACGATTACACTCAGGGATTTGGCAATTGCATGATGTCTAACCAAAGCCCACCATGCACCAGCTCTCTTCCTCTGTATCCTTGCCTACACGCATGTCCTATTAGCTGTCTGGCTATGTAACCACTACCCTGGTAAGATGAGACCCTGACCTTGAGACCCTGACCCTGAGGAGCATATGTCAAAAAGCATGTGGCACACACACTTTTCTCATACCAGGCAGGGTTTTTCTTATTCTTTTATAAACTTATTTATTGTCAATAATTAGATAAATTGTATGAGCAAGTCTTGTGACTATACCTGTGTTTCCCTCTTCCTGGTCCCCAACCTGCTTCAGGCCCTCCTCAGTGGCCTTGCTGGACCAGACCATGGGATAGGGTGTTATGAATTGTACAAGAAGTAGCCACTTGTGTGTGTGTGTGTGTGTTGTTGTTGTTGCTATTGTTGTTGAGGGGACCAATGTCTGGATATTCTCCCTACCATGGCTCTTACAATCTTTCACCCCCTCCTCTCGCAGAGTTCCCTGAGTCATGGTGGATGAGTTTTCAATCTGCTTTACTGTTGAGGTCTTAAGAATCTCTGGACTTCTGCTTTGGATTGTGTTGCGCATCCTCAGTGTCTGTCTCCATTGTCCTTTCACAGGCTGTCTGACTTGCTGTGGAGGGAGCTCTCTTGTCCATCTCGCCACTTCCTCAATGGTTTTGTTTAGGCCCCAGATGATGAGTTAGGAGTGGTTCATCTCCTGCCTGGCAGTCAGCCATCGTCTCAGGTCCTGTTGGTGGAGTTGGGTTGTCCATGGTTCTCCTGTCTTCTGAAAAATACAAACAGAATCTCCAACTGAGAGTGAGATCTGTATAGTTTAAAGGAGACAAACATTGTTAATTTGGTGAGATTCTAATGGGTGTAGCCTCTTTGTAGACCCCTGATTAGTGGGGGTTTCCCTTTGGAGTCTGGGTTCTGGGTCTTCATAAGAATTTGCCATGGATCCCAGTTCCAGCTAAGGGTTTTTTGCTACTGGGCAGGTCTCTTAGCCAATCAGCAAGCCGTTGATTACCCAGCTAGCTTAAGCGTCACTATTGCACAGATGAGCACTTCTTGGCTTGCTGGTCTCTGCTGTATAGCAGTGCCCTCAGTGTTCTCACACCATTGGTCAGTGTTGTATGTCAATGTCCTCTGCTTTCTCCAAATATTGTTGGCCAATTTCCCCTGGCAGCTCATGCAACACCTTCCAGCACTGCACAGGCTACCATCTGGAAGCTGGTTACCTTTCTGGATTCAGCCGGGTCCCTCAGTGTTGTGTGACAGCTGCCTGTGGTATCTTTAGCAGTAGGGTCTTATCTTTTGCCTGGGGGCGGGGGTTCAAGAGCTTTGACATAAACCTGTCATGTTTTAGGGACCTTGTGTGTCTCTTCAATCAACAGCTCAGTGTGTGAAGTAACCCATTACTGGGACAGGGAGCTAAAGGCCAGAGCCACTTGTCTTGGGGCTCAGCTTCCTCCCACCCTCTTCAGGGCCCTTCTTACCAGAAGGTGCCCCTGGCTTCCTCTTCCTTTCTGAAAGAAAGGATTTTATGGTCTTGATTCATTATTGGTTTAAATTAGTGTATATCTCCCCCGCCCTCCCCTCCCCCCAGTTCTTTCCATCCCCTTTGTCAGTCTCTCAATTCACCTGTCAGGTTTGCTTACTATTTAAGCTTGAAAATGACATAATGAAATTTAAAGAAAAGGGGACAGACCTGGAATAGATCATACTTAGCAAACTTACACAAGAACAGAGACAAAGGCCCCATCTACCCTTCATCTGCTGGCTTGGCTTTCCGTGGTTGTTAAATTAAGCAAACGAGAGAGCCTCCTTTCTCTTCATTACTGTAATTCTGAAAGACAAATGATATACATTTCTGGGATGAACTTGGATTTAAATAAATGATAGGGTGTTTCATTCTGGATTAGCTAAGATTAACTTTCTCTGCAAAGATCCATTTCCTATAGAGATATAGGATTATCTTCCAATATATCTATTTTAAATCCTTGTTTTTAATTTTTTTTTGTGGGGAAAAGGATTTAATGTATCTCGGGTTGACCTCAAACTCACTATGCAGAATGACCTTGAACTTCTGGTGCTTCTGCTTCTACTTCCCAAGTGCTGAGATTATAGGCATGCACCACATGACCGGTTTTACGTGGTTCTGAGGATCAAACCTAGGGCGTTGCACTTGTTACACAAGCCCTCTGCCACCTGAGCTACAGCCCCAGCCTGCTATTTTTAATCCTTAAGAAAAAATTTAATCATGTTGACATAACTTCTAAGTGAAACATTTCAGACACGAGGGACCTCTCCTTAAGTGAGATGCTTCATCTTATTATCCCTAATAACCCCAAGGTGTTCTTAGGAACTAACAAAATTATGTAAATGAAGCTGGAAAGGCACCTCAGGGCTTTGCCCATGAAGGTGGTGCAGTAACTGTGGTCCTATGAGTGGTACCACTTCCTGTCCTCCACTGTGCCACTGGGGGATGCCACTAACCACTGCCAGCATCTGTCTACCTTTTGGAATTTTTGGATCTAAAATGGTCTGTTATTATTATTATTAATCTGTTTTCCCTTCCCCTATTTTTGTGAAGTCCACCAATGGCACTGTCTAATTCTTGATTCCTTTCTGTCTTCAGGAGGTGTACTGATGTTTTCTGCTGCTCGGTCTTCCTTGTGACTATTATGGGCTACATTATTTTAGGACTTGCAGGTGAGTACATCCAGGTACAAAAAGCATTTAACATTCGCTAATAGACAAGTAAGTCTATTACTTGTTATCAAGTTGTAGCCCTTAGCTATTTTCTTCCTGCTCGTTGAGTGTTTCTTCTCTGGATGCAGGACTCACTGAGTAGCAGACATAATATAAAAGAAACATAAAGCAGTTTCATCAAATGCAAGTGAAAGTTACTTTATAGCGTTATAAATTTTTAGTTACTGAATTCAGTTAAGGAGCTAATTACATTAGTCCAGTTGTTGACGATATCAGCTAGAGCCTAGATTAGTTTAAGTAATACATTATCATATTCTGGTAAACTAAGAATAAGGAAGACTGGTTATAGGTTTCACCAGATAATTCTCTAAAAATCCTATTCTCTTTGGTTACCAAGAAAGAGATATCCTTGTCAGTTGCTAGGTTAAAGTGTTTTCTAGAAAACAAAAACCAGCTGGACAAATACTGAGGATTAGAAAAACACAGCAACACAGCTACCAAAGAAACTATTGTGGGTAATTTTTTTAAAGCTTGCCCAAGTATAGCATTCCCCCATAAATCCTGTCCTTTGTGTATAGACTTAGGAAACTTGATCTGGTACTGTTGGAGGAAAAGCTGTGAAAGCAGATATTAGCTTCTAGAACTGACAATTAACAATACCGAGTTAATATGGATAGATACCCTTGCTGTGTCCAGAAAACATCGAGAAATCCTCCTTGCTCTTCCTTATCTCCTGATAAGAGAAGTATCTTTAGAATAGTAATAAAAAATAATTTCCACAAGTCAATGTCCACGTTACCATGAGAAACCTACACAGACGTGGAGAATTCCAAAAATTAAGGTAGTAAAATTGGGAGAAGAAGAAAAATTTTTAAAAATTTAAACTTTCTGGTTTGGGGTTATCTTGAATTCTAACAGTAATCATACAACTAGGTCATGTACTCTTCTAAGGCCTTCAAAATGCCCCGTTGTTCTTAAAATTTTTAACTTCAAACCCTCTGAACATTAGTAGAGATGTAGTATAATATACAGTCAGTAGGCTGAATGTTATCATAAAATATTTTTGTATACAACAAATAGAATTGTAGCACATCTAATTTTGGGATACATCTTTCTTGTTTACGTAAGTTTTGTCTTTACTTATTGTCATAGAATTAAAATTTATTGCACATGAAAAGGAAAAATAATTGTTTGGGATAATTGTTGAGCCTGTGTGCACATTTGGAAAAAACAGAAACTCTCCCTCCCTGCCTTTCAGACCTGTCTTGAGGGGTAAATGAAATTATACTCAGCTAAACTAGCAACTCTATGCAGTAGTGCTTAGTAGTAATGGGTCAACTACCACTGAATAAATAGTTTAGAAGTTCAGAATCTCAATGAACTTGTTTTACATGACAGTGACCACGTGGTTTCTATAGCAACCCATAGCTTTGGTTCTGAAAGTTTGAATGCATGCAGGAGCTTCCCAGAATTCCCATGTTGTGAGCAGAGTCTTCATGACAAATATAACTCCTTAATCACATAGTCTCTCCACCACATCCAAAGCCAGTCTGATGGATTCCAGAGAGGATACTGGTGGTCTTTGTACAGCTGGAAAACCACACCCACGCCTGCAGGGACCAGAGAGGGTGCTTGCCAGCACCCTCCAATCAAGACAAGAAATTCCCCTTTGCTCAAGATCTCTGGGTGAAGTTTGTAAATGTCTTAATTCACATCAGAAAATTGGAGAATAAATACCCCTCAATGCAAGATAATGCTCAATATTGGATTAATTCAGTGACTTTCCTAAATTGATACTGATGCCACTATTTGAAACAAATAACCAGAAGTTGTGAAATATGTATGTACTTTCTTCCTGAACTATAGATACATTTCTTGGCTTATTTTCAAAATATCAACTGAACTCCAGTTATATTCAATGCTGTGCTCAAATAAGCTGGAAGAAATAATTGGTAGAGCCTCCTAGAAATGTTAAGAAGTTTTTTTTTTTTTGCAGGTATATGTGACTGGTGCATGTGTGTGTGTGGTGTATTGAGGTCAGATGTTGACAAGGGGTGTCTTCCTCACTTTATTTTCTGGCAGTGTCACTGACTGAGCCCAGAGCTCACTGATGCAGCTAGTCTAGTTACCCAGCTTGCCTTTGGGATCTCCTGTCCCTACCTACGGAGCACTGAGGATGCAGGCAGGCTGCCACCACCACCAGCACACTCTCCCTACGCTTGTCCATCAAGCGCTTTATCTATCAGCCCAAAGAAAATTTTTAAATATTTTATTTATCCAGTACACCCATCGAGAATGGCCCCCAGTAGGTTGGGTATAGAGAGGAGGGAAATGGGGGTACTATCATAAGATTTGCTCAATGTGTCTAATGATAATAAAGACAGCAAAATAATTTTCTTTATTTAGTTTTATTTAATAATGAGAAATAAGAAAGAGAAAGAGAAGAGAGAGAGAGAGAGAGAGAGAGAGAGAGAGAGAGAGAGAGAGAGAGAGAGAGAGAGAACAGGCATGTCAGGCCTCCTGCCACTGCAAATGAACTCCAGACACATGCACCACCTTGTGCATCTGATCTGGCTTTACATGGATCCTGGGGAATTGGACTCAGGTTATGAGGCTCTTCAAACATGTTCCTTTAACAGCTTAGCCATCCCTCCAGCCCCATGAATTTTTTTGTAAACATGAAAGAATATCTACCTTCATTTAAGTAAAAATAGGCTAACTTGGTATCTCTCTTCCATTGTGTGTTGGTGACTTGCCCATCTTTACTAGTTTGGACCTTCACTGGCATTTCTTTTTTTATTATTGTTAAGTAGAAACCTTGTATGAACAACTCATTTGTTGGTGCCACCATTTCCCTCCTCCCTGCACCCATTCCTCTGAGGGGCCGTCCTATCTTTTCTCCATGATCTTTTCATAAGAAGTATTGCCTCAGAGGAGCCTTGTTTCTCAAAAAATTACCAGAGAAGAAACTGTTCTTTGCATATTCATGGAATATGGCCAGCTAGGGCAATACTTGAGTGCAAGAAAGGCACTTAGCGCTCAGCTGGCTCCAGAGGGTAGAGTGGAGTCTGGGTAGAAGGTAATCAAAGCTCCTTGAGAGATGGCGCTGACGTTTCTGATAATGGCTCTCTTTGTCCTCCTTCACTGATGGCTGCTATTCAATTATTGTGCCAACTAGGAAAAAAGACCGAGAACATTTGTTATGTAAATCATGCTTTTCTGTCCCTGTGCTAACATTATGTGGACGATAATAGCATGATTTTAATATTCAATAAATTTATGTATATATATTTTAATGGATTTGCTGTTGAGCAGGTTTGTTCATTGTTATATTTACTTAGGAAGTGGTTGAAGCTGGAGCCCAAAAGTTTGTTTTGGTTTTGGTTTTTAAATCTTTGCCAGGAATAATTGCTCCTTTTAGCTGAGAAGATAGAGAGTTAACAAGAACGGTCTTGTAGAAACGCCCAGAACTCGGCCAGCATGCTGTAAAGGAGCCAAATCCAACAGAAGCCATCTATAGGGGACCTGGAGGGCAGGTTCAGCTGGACATTCAGAGATAATTAGCCCAGTTGGGAAGATGACTGAAGCCCCAGTCAAAATCTGACTGCCTTAGAGACTTCCCCCAAATTCCTAAGTCCCCAGACTGTAAGCAAAATACACGTCAGTCTCATTAGGCCAGTGAGTTGGAGGGAGAAGCAGGCTGGAACCTGGTGCCAGGAGGTAGGAGGCTGGTTTACCACAGCCTCCCAAACCACCAGGGCTTGGAGTCGTTACAGGTAAGAGTTTGAAGGCAAACGAGGGACATATGATTGGAAGCAGGAGGGGATGTCTTCTTATCGGTGGAAATGTTTAGGATCTGAGCTCTTAGGAAATGTAAAGTATAAAATAATCAGCTATACTCTGCAGGATATTATTAGATCCCTAGGATTCCGTCATTGTGTTCCCGAGAATAGAGACACTTTAGCTTGTATCTTCTTCACGCTTCCCCCCAGTGAGCACCCCTTGGAAACCATTCTACTCTCTGTTCCTAGGACTTTTCTTAGATTTCCCATGTAAGTGTTTTCATCCCTGGCTTATAGCACTTAGCATGGTGAGTTTGGAGACTCATCCTTGTCACAAACAGAAGGACTTCCTTCTTCTGAAGTCTGGATAATATCTTATTATGCATCTGTGTAGACACAGCTTATGGACATGCCATAATTTCTTTAGCCATTCATCTGTGGACAGGCACTTAGGTTGTTTCCATCCTTGGATATCGAGGATGTAGCAATCAACATAAGGATGCACGTCTCTGTCAGATGCTAATTTCACATCCAGAAGTGGTGTTGCTGGGAGTTCTAACTGCGGTTTGTCAAGGAACTTGTTTTCCATGTTGTCTGGACTAATTTACCTCCCACCTGCCAGGGACAAGTGCATCCTTTTCTCCACACCCCCTGAATGCCTGTGACCCCTTGTCTTTCTTTTCCTGGTCACTAGCCTCCCACCGTTGTCTTAGGGTGGGAGTGTGGCACGACCCCAATGTCCACTGTGAGGGGAAACTGCCCGTAGACCATCACATTGTGCTTTCTGTCTACTTTGGAACTGCAGTGAACCTGCCTGTCAGATGATAGCTAAGAAACATAGTTGTAACAGAATATAATAATCCCTTCTAATGAAAAAGTAAGAAACATGAAAAACGACTATTTTAATTATTTTCAAAATGGCTCTAGAAACCTTTTGATAATGGGAAATACGTTGATCTCTAGAAGCAATGTTCGATGTGATTTTGCTTGCGTTACTAATATCTAAACATTTATGAATTCAATTACACACTTCATTTGGGTTTGGAGATCTTCAGCTTCAAAAGAAAACGCTTAGGGGTTGACAAAAATTTGAGCCCATCAGTTAGTATTGAGACGGTGACAGCTGATTTTTCCAGTTGATCTTCAGTGTCGGCAGCCTAAGAGGGACTGGTTTGTGCTCAAGGACACGACCCTAAACTTGGCATGGCGTGCAAGAGGCCACTGGTGACATGCGAAACATGTCTCTCATCCGGGAAACTGCGCAGGGGAAGCGCTTCTCCAGCAACCCTGTCACAACACAGGTTTTCAGATCCATGATCATGTGTCCTATTATCTGCTTCACTGCATTTGTAAATTGCTTGTGTTAAAAAGCCATAAGCACAATTTGCTAGGCCTGTTCCTCACATATTAAAGCAGTTAAGATGTACCTTTAAGGGATACGAAATAACGATTTGAAAGCCCACATTACCAACCAGCAAAGGCTCCAGGAATGCCTTAGCTGCCCCACACAGATCTGCAGTTTATTTTTAAGCTTGAGTGCCAGCAGTTGGTCTGGTCACGTGTTCCCCTTGACAGAGGGCTCTGGGAAAGCTGAGGCTTCCTGGCTCGCTGGAGCACAACAGGCACTGGTTCTGGTGGCATTTGGAAATGAAGCATCATGTTAGATAGTAACACTTTCCTGGAAGCTCAGGGGTGGGTACCCCCTTCAGGATAATTTGCCTGAATGAAGCTCTCAACCAGATCTTACCAACTTTTAGGCTATCTGCTATGACCTTTCCAAGCAAGGTTTCTTCTTTCCTCTGACACACACACACACACACACACACACACACACACACACATCAGAATCTCCTACAGTGGTTGTTTGAGGACATTTTCATGAGCTAATAAAGGGATTGGATGATTGATCCAGGATCAGGGAGGTAGCTCTGTCTGTATAGTTCTTGCCTTGGCAGCATAAGGATCTGAGTTCAACCTCCAGAAACCCATAACAAAAAGCCTGGTGTCGTGATGTGAACTTGGAATCCCAACTGGAGAGGTAGAGACAGGTGGATCCCTGGAAATCGCTGGCTAGACAGTTTAGCCTACGTGGTAAATTTCAGGCCACTGAGAAACTCTGTCTTAAAATTAAAAAAAAAACATATGATGATGGTGACACTGAGGAGACTCAAAACTCATCAAAGTAGTGAGACATCTGTACCACACACTCCAAGGCAGAGGGGACAGAAATAATGGAAGAGCCACAGGGTGGGGAGGTGCCTCGCCCCCCAAACTGACTGTTGAATTCATGACCCCACAGTGAATATTGATAACCGCACTGAGGAAGGTCTCAGTGGAGTGGGGGCTGGAGAAAGGGAGACATAAGAAGACACCCCAATGGGAACACAACCAATTTGCAATATATTTATATATTAAAGCTACCAATAAAATATTTTAACATGTGGAGGGAATTCCTTTGTAAGGACACCAGAGCTAGTCCTTTGGCCTGCCCCCACCCTGACATGAGCAGATACCTTCCCACTTACCCGCTCGCCTACACACATGCACCCCACACGTGATTGATCCAGATTTGTATAACTTGCTCCGCAACTTGGTCCTTTGTTTTTTTCACCACCAGAGCTCATAGAGTTTAAATCTAGAGCCACTGAGGCACGTTGTCTATTTCATAAGAAGGAGGCTGTAGATTTCTTAAGCGATGAAGGTGACAGAGAGGCACAGACCAGAGCCCCATGAAATTGTCCTGATTCTTCCACTCCTAATAGCTTCTGAAATTCCATACCAAATTGGGCCTAATGCTGCTAGGTTTGGTAACAGTTTAGGGGAAAATTGAAACCAAGTGAAGATCATGGGCAGCCATGTCCCCCTGAAACTGACTTGAGGTCACACGGCAGCCGTGTCTTCTTTATCTATAGGTTTAGCACCTGCCCTGGCCAATCAGGATGGTTTGTATCTCCTGTAAGGAGGATGCGTTAAGAAGTAGTGTCATTCTGATTGTGCTTGTCACGGAAGTCCCACAAGTGAGTGACCAAATGATAGAACACAGGATTGGCACCTCCATGTTAATAAATACGTGGGCATCTGATCAGATTCTACACTGGCATTTTAAGACAAAGCTTGGGTAGTTCACTTTCTTGAGAAGTAAACTTAATGAATAGCAGATACCGTGTGATTGTTTAGCTCCTAATGAGTACTTTAAATTATGTTGAGGGTTTCTTGTACTAAATCATAGTTTTAAGGGCTAAAAAGCAAGTACTGAAACCCCAGAAATTGTAGTTTAAAATGTAAGAAAACAAAAAGAATAGAAAAGAGGATTTGTTTTCTAATTATGAGTACTTGAGAAAGAGGAAGATAATTTAACTACTTTCTTCTTGTACACAAAAGTCTTTAAAAGGCTGTGTGATGCTGAGGTTTGCATTGCTGTATGGTAACTTTCTCTCAAATTGTGTAATTTGAGCATTTCTTTGCTTTTGCCTGAAACTCATCAGATAGGGTAGGCTGGCTTAGAACACATAGGAATCCTACTGCCTCAGCCTCTGAATGCTGGGAAGACTCACCGAAACTTTTCTATAGACTGAGTGCCCTCATGTGTCAGATGTCAGATGGCTTCCTGAGGGACAGAGAACAAAGGGGAAGCGGTAATGTTTGCTAGTAGCGACTTTTAGAAGGTGCCTCATGTCTCTTCTGTTGTGATCTCTTTTTTGGAAGCAAAGCAGTAAATCCAGTTCACATTCAAAGGGTGGGGGATTAAATGCCCTCTGTTAAAGGTGAGATGGCAAGTCAGGGCGAGGTGAAGTTGAAAGCCACCATAAGGGAGATCAGGCAAACCAATGTAAACAGGGTAGTGAGTGGTAAGAAAGAACTCCATGATTGCTACAAACACCAGAAATATCTGGTAGGAAAAAATACAATGTGTGTGTGTGTGTGTGTGTGTGTGTGTGTGTGTGTGTGTGTGTGAGTGTTGGCTCATGTGTGCATTTGTGTGGGGAGGTCAGATGACAGCCTTGGGGTTGGGTATCCTTCTTCAAGAACACACCCACTTTTTATTACTAATAACTAGAAACTCTATGTACAAGTCTTGTGTTGGTACCCCCATTTTCCTCCCCCCCCCCGTCTCTTGTCCACTGAGGACCCTCCTCAATGGGATTGCTGGAATGTTCCATGGGATGGAGGGCTATGAGTCATGCAAGCAGACTGTCTTTTTCTGGGGGTGTGGGGAGGGGCTATGTCTCTGGGTATTCCTCCACCATGGCTCTTACAATCTTTTTGCCCCCTCTGCTGCAAAGTTTCCTGAGCCAGGGCGACACCCACCTTTTTAAATACAGGTTCTCTTATTGGCCTAGAGCTTGCCAAGCAGGGTAGAGTGCCAGTGAACCCCAGGAAGGTGCCCATCTCTATCTCCCATATGCTTGGGTTACCAGTGTGTGCCACCACTGCTGGATTTCTATGTGGGTTCTGGGGATCAAACCTGGCGCCTCCTGCCTGCATAACAGCATTTTGAACTGAGCTATCTTGCCCAGCCCTCAGGCATTTTGAAGTGTCTGAATTAACATGTAACCATAGCTTTCAGTGGAAATAGTGCCTTTCAGAATATGTGAGTTGAACATTTGGTTTTCATGATGTTGGTGTGGGTTTCTGCTGGCATTTAAAGGGTAGGAGGACCCAAGGAAGAGCCTGGCAGTATTTGGAGTAATAACCCAGAGTGGTTTTAATTCCTGCCTGACTTTCCTGTATCCCACTGATGTAAGTAAAAACTTATTTTTTTAATATTTAGTCATATAATTTCTGTCCTAAACATACAAAAGTAGGCCAGCTGCTGTGGTACACACCTGTAATCCCAGCACTTGAGGTGCTGAAGGAGCACTATCATGAGTTTGAGGGTGTCTGGGCTGCATAGCAAGACCCTGTCTCTACAAGTAAATATACAACATAGAGAAGTGATTTGCAAAAATGTTTTTACATAAGCTAAATAGGAATCTGCAAAGGCTGGATCTTCCCTGTAGGAAAAGAAACAATAGGGGTCCGTTTGAAGCTCTAGTCATTGGGGAAAAGAGCTTTTTTCTTGCACAAAGATGGATGGTGAATCTCCAGAGCCATTCCTGAAAGAAAGTGCACAAAGAACAAAGGTCTACTTTGGCTCACAGCTTCAGCCCATGGTCCGCTGGCTCCATTGCTGTGGACCTCAGTTGAGGCTGAATATCATGGCGGAATCAAATGGTGGAGTAAGGAGATTTCCTTAGGGAGGGCAGGAAGCAGAGGAAGGAAAACAAGGGACCAGTGATGAAATATAGCCGAAGGAGCCAGGGGCAGGACAGTCCCCAAGGACACATCCTCGATGACCTACTTCTTTCCACTAGACCCTGCTGTCCAGTTTGTCCACCACCTCCCAATGATGCCTCCAAACTATGAATCTATCGATGGATCAATCCACTGATCAGGTCAGAGCCCTCATGATCCAGTCACTTCCTGAACCCGCTGCATTAAGGACACATGAGCCCTTTGAAGGGAAAACTATGTCCAAACCATCCCACCATTCCCAAGTTATCTTAGCAGGAGTCTTCATTGCTGTCACAGCGTTATAGATAAAACTCGGGTCTTCAACAGCAACAACCCTTGGATCACTTAACAGATGTGTGGTTTTTGAGAAATGAACTCGAATACAAAATTTAGGTAAGAGTACTATGCACTTGTCAGAGTTCTTGTGAGACATACGAGTTGATGAGAGGCCAAGGGCGTGATGCTCCTAGCACAGCCCCTGACCCATAAGTGGAGGCTCTTATTATTATCCTGTTCCCCAACCTGCCATTCTTTCCCACTGCTGCCCTCAAACCCTGATCATTTTCAAAAGTCTTTCTCAAGTCCACTTCTTCACCAAGCCTTCTACACCCTGCATTCTCCCTTTTCCAAGTTCTCCTTGAGAACTCTGATAAGCTCCTCCCAGCACAGGATACAGGCTGAGTAAGTCCTTTAGTTTACTGATGATGCAAAGGGGAAAGAAAACTATGGAAGACACTTCTCATGCTGAACTCTACTCTGTCAGCATCAGGCTGCTGAGGTGAGCATCCATCCAAACACTGTTTTACAAGAGTTTCAAGTTTTCAGATCCAAGTGGAAGTTTCATCAATGCTGGGAGAAGCTGGCTCCCATTCATAAATCTAGGCAGAAAGAAAAACCACCAGCAAGCTGCAAGCAGAAAGGACCCTGCCAGAGCTCACGCTGCTCTCCACACCTGTGGACTGGAATTCAGATCAGTCCCCAAACACCCCTTAGGGCTGGACTTCAGGATCCACCCCTAGTGACACCTCCTCCAGCCAGGCAGCCAAGTTACAAGCTTAACAAAACACCTGAGTCTATGGGGGACATACATTCACATTCAAACCACCACACCATCTGAGTGTGTTTGCAGTTTTGTGGGTCCTTTGCAGTGGGCTTCTAACAGGCTTGCCCTGGATGGCTCCACAGCCCGCCACAGTGTCCCATTCATTAATGTCACCTTTATCAGCCATACTTATTAGCCTTAGCCCCTTCCCAGAATCAGCTGATCAACACCCACTCCTCACAACTGCCTCCCAGACAAATTACTTCCATTAAAGACCAGTCTCCAGTTTTGTCTTTTTTTTTTCAATAACTGTTACTGAGTCCATATTGGATTCTGCATTAGCAATTCTACCCTCATAATCTTTCACATTCTCAATATTCTTATGGGGTTGTGTATCATTATACTTTTTTAGCAACAAATTAAAAATTCAAGATTCAAAATAAGGAAGTGATTTATTCAGAGTTATAGATAATAACCAAATGTAGAAACCTCGGTGCTTTTTGTCAACACCTGTTTATCAGTTTCGATTTAGAAAAAGAATAAAACATTTTAGGATAATGCTGAAAGAAACACACTATGAAAGAATAGAGTCACATAAAATTAGATCTTACCTTTCTTAGGTTTAGCCAGAAATGGTGCAAACGAGGACAATGAAACAAACTGTGATAAAATAGTCTGAACACATTGCACATTGAACATATGGGTGCCATTTCAATACCTATTTATGGTCCTTTTCTTTATTCCCGGAAACTATGACCGGAAGATATGGCTACAGAGAGCTACCCAAATGAATCAAATTTCATGAAGTCTTATTAGACGATGAAACCAGTTTGGCCTTTGTGGCACTGGAGAGGGGATGCAAGGAGGCCTTCCGGGTACTCAGGGACTGAATGGAAAATCTTGGATTGATGAGAAAAATTCTGAAAAAAAAATTGTCTCTTCCGTATTACATTTCTCATTCAGAAAATTGATTTTTTTATCATCTTAAATCATACTGACCATACATATAAGGGTGATTAAATTATAATGTGAACTGTCAAATACAATAAATATGAGCCAGGCAGGAGCTGGACCAACTTGAAGAGAGGCCAAAAACCCAGATGTGTGCCTCCTGTTTGCAGACTCAGAAGATAGATGCTTCCTGTGTGTAGAAGCGAGCATCCAATGGCCAGGGCATCTCCTAGATTTTAAAGAACATTTTAAGTCAAGCTCAAAAAGTTGGGGCAATCCAGCTAGAATCAGGAAGTATTAAGTAATTTAGCAGATGGATATTACTTTCTGTGGGGTTACATTCTGGCTATCAGACCAGGTTTCTAATTCTTGTAAAAATAATAAAGAGATGATCACTTGTATGAAGTGGAGCCCACAGAAATACAATCAAAGCCTTAATTTGGAGAGCACTTGGTATTGGCATTAATCTCTGAGGTTACTGGAAAAATATATGATAAACCTTTATGACACATTGCCTCTGCGGTGCCTTTGTCCTTGGAATGCCCCAGGAAATCATAGAGAACCAGTCGACTTGAATGGGGGCAGAGTCATTTTGGCCCTTTGAATTTTTAAATTGGTTTTCGCTTCCACCTAACCCTCAAGTATGACATCATTCTACTTAGTGTAAATTTATTAGCTCTGGTATGAAATCATTTGGATATGAGCTGTAGAAAGGGCGCCTTCTATCCAAGCAAGCTTTTGTCATGTGCCCTCTAAGTCACATTTTAATAAATGCCATTTTCTGAGTGCATTACCTCATGTTTTGGCTCCAACCCAGGAGAATCTTGAGAGGAGAGGAGAAATGTGCTTTCTAACTGATTCATCCATATTTTATTTTACTTTTCATTAAGAAATTACTCTTTGAAGAAAATCAATAATGGTCTCCGACTGAGGGGAGAGGGCAGTGGTGTCGAGCACATCCTCAGACTGCTCGCAGCCAGCTGTCGCTGACAGACACTTTGTCCTTTCTCGTTCCTGCAGCCTGGCTACATGGTGACCCCAGGAGAATGGCCTATCCTACGGACAGCGAAGGCCACTTCTGTGGTCAGAAGGGCACCCCCAATGAGTGAGTATGGCCACTTGCTTTGTGCGATTTCATTGTCCACGCTGAAAGCTAGGAAACACTTTCACATTATTCTTACTTATTAGACCTCTTAAAAGGATTGCAATTCATAATAAGGCTTTCCCTCCTCTCTTCCTCCAGCTTAAACAGTTTGGAAATTTCATACTGTATGACTTCAGCCATGTGATCACTGTTAGGCAATGTTTTATGAGAATGATAGAGACTCTGCTCTGTGAAAATACAGTTCTAAAGGACGGATGGAATCCATGATGCTCTTTCTAAAGCCGTAGTTTACAGTGCCTTATCCACTAGGCTATAGGAAGACCGGGTCTAGAGTGAGGGCTGAAATCTCACGCTGTGCTGTAGTTCCGTCATTTCGTCATAATGTTTACTGACGGGTCATCATGCTCTTCTCAGTGATACCAGAGTTCTTCCATGATTGGTAGGTTTGGGGGGTGACTTGGCACCTATTGGCGTGACCTGTTAGCTGGAAAAAAATCTTATTATTGTTAAACATGATAGAAGCTTCTAGTTTTCTAAAATAAAACTTTTTATTGACAACATCCATCCATATGTACCATATACCCTGATCAGAGACTCTCCCCCAAGCCTCCTGCAAAGTCCTTTCTTCGAAAAGCAGCTTTCTGTTTCTTTGCCTACAATCAAACAATAAAAACAAACAAACAAACATGTAAGTCATATTTTTTAGAAAACGTTTCCTCCTTTCTCACACCACCATATCTTTTCTTTCACTGCCTAAAGTTGTTGCTACATTTCCTGAGTCTCTGTAATCAATTTAGTCCCTGTAAAAGCTGATTTGGGGTGATTATGTAAAAGCAAACACCCACCCACCAAGCAACAGGAGGTCCCTCATCAACAAAAATTGTTGTGGCTCAGGACATTTTGGTCTTGTGTTTATAATGCCCAAAAGTAGAAGCTTATTTTTCTAAGAGATGTAAATAGGTTTTAGAAAGAGTGAACGCAATTCATGGGGCAGAATTATCACACATAATCGGGAAGGGAGGGAGACATCCATAACCATGTTATGTTAAATAGAGAGAGTTTCCTACACACAGTCTTTCACCTAGCAGAGACACTGGGACTCAATTGGAATCAGGCAGACAATTTTATTTTAGGCTCAGTAACTTGGGAAATTTTAGCCATTGCCTGTAAGACTTCTACACTATGAAGCCCAAAGAAAGCACCAAGTGGTAAAGATTTAAAAAATCACATAAATCTCCAACTCTCCAGTTCTTTAAAATAGACTAATTTTTTAAATATTTTATTGTCAATAATTAGATGCATTGTATGAGCAAATCTTGTGGTGGTACCCCCATTTCCCTCCTCCCTGCCCCCATCCCCCTGGGGGCCCTCCTTGGTGGGCATACTGGATCAGTCCATGGGGTAGGGGTTATGAACTGCACCAGAGGTGGCCAGGTTTTTTTTTTTCTCCTTTGTGTATTGTTGCTGAAGGGGTGATGTCTCTAGATATTCTCCACCATGGCTCTTACACTCTTTCCGCCCCCTCTTCCGCTCAGTTCCCTGAGTCATGGTGGGTGAGTTGTAATTCTGTTTTATTGTTGAGATCTTAAGAGTCTCTGATCTTCTGCTTTGGGTTGTGTTGGGTATCATTGGTGTCTGTCTCTACTGACCTTTCATGGGTTATCTGATTTGCCATGGTGATAGGTCTCTTTCTCATAGGTTTCTTTGGGCCCTAAGCGATTCTGTGACAATGTTTTCTAGCCCTAAGCCGATGACACACTGACTTCAAACAAAAATGTGACACCAAGAATTTCACAGTGTACATATTTTTTTTAAAAGAAAGCTAATCCTCACCTCACAGACATATTCATTTAAGGTTTTTTTGTTTTTGTTTTTTGAGGTAGGGTCTCACTCTAGCCAATCTGAGCTGGAATTCACTATGTAGTTTCAAGGTGGCCTCAAACTCATGGAATTCCTCCTACCTCTGCCTCCCAAATGCTATGACTAAAGGTGTGTGCCACTACACTGGACATTTAAGGATTATATATAATAAACATATAATCTCTCCAACAACTGTGGATGCTAGTCAACCTTGTGAGTTCATCCTTTCTATAAAGTGTAATGGTCCACCGGACATCTAGTCAATAATATGTCCGTAATTAATAATGTTTCTTTTGACTTTCTGGGTCATGTGTCATGATGATAATTGCTTTCCTCCTCCAAAATATGGCATTCTCCTATATTTCTCTATTTTTATAATTTATTTTTATTTTTATGCATTTAAATTTCTAATTTAGCTGGAACTTCAGTTTCGTATGTGATATGAAATGAAGTAGGAATAAAACTTTTTCCAAGTACAAAACCAGTTATTCCCAAATCCTTGGTTAATATGTTTTATCTGTCCAATTTCTAGCAAAACTATCACATGACAGAGTTATATATTTGTATCTTTCTGAACCTTCTAGCCTTTTACAATGTTTTTAAGCCTTTCAATAATTTCACTTCTAATAAATGTATTCATTTAATTAATTGAGTTAATGTGACTAATTAAAATGTTAACAAGAAAGCTACTTTAAGTTATAAAAAAAAAAGCAAGCTATGATTTGAGTCACTGTGCTGAAGTCTAGATAGTGTTGATCCTCAGGGAGTCAAGAGAGTCATGGTGTGACCCATGTCACATGCTCTTGTCAGGCTGAGTCATGGTGCGACCCATGTCACATGCTCTCGTCAGGCTGAGTCATGGTGCGACCCATGTCACATGCTCTCGTCAGGCTGAGTCATGGTGCGACCCATGTCACATGCTCTCGTCAGGCTGAGTCATGGTGCGACCCATGTCACATGCTCTCGTCAGGCTGAGTCATGGTGCGACCCATGTCACATGC
>PVHP010001938.1:42311-62879 GCA_004024765.1 Zapus hudsonius | reverse complement strand
GTGCTCTCGTCAGGCTGAGTCATGGTGCGACCCATGTCACATGCTCTTGAAGTTCTGTGTTCACAGTCTGGCCTGAAGCCCTCACCCTACTGTTCCATCCCTATTTCATCTTTGGTATGAGATTGATTTATTGACTTATCACTTTCTGAATTTTTCCAGATTATTAATTTGTTGACATTTATTTCCACCTCAAGCGCTTCAAGGTCAGGAATATCCTTTTTTAATTTTTTTCTTTTTCGTGTGTGCATGCGTATGTGTGTATGCGTGTGTGCATATGTGTGTAGATCAGAGGACAAGCTCTCTTTTTACCTCATGTGAGAGAACACCTCCTCTGCTAGAGTCTGCAACTGCGAATACCAGACTAGCTGGCCTGTGAGCTTCTGGATTCCGCTGTCTCTGCCTCCAGCTGCCGTGGAGCACTGGGGATCAAACACTGATAGGCAGGCTGGCAGAGAAAGCACCTTTAGCCGCTGAGCCCTCTTCCGAGCCCCATCTGTCATTTTCATCGCCGGGTCCTGTGCACCTTGAACACTGTCTCCATTGCAGCAGCTCCTTGTGAACTAACTCACTCTTACATGCGTGAGGCTAAAGGGGGGATTCAGGTACGTGACCTGCTTCCAGGGAGGAGGTCAGGAGTTCCCAAGTTAAGATGACGTCGTTATTATTAGTGTCACCTGGAAAATCAAGAAGTTGAAATTCAGAAAAGTGAAGGTCCTTGCTAAGATTTGGCTATTACTAAATGGCCATGGGAGCATGTTTTGTCCCAAACCCTGTGCTCTGTGTGCTGCGTGCTCGTAGAGATTCTATGTAACGTGTTTATGCCTAAAAATCTTGAACAGAGCTGGTAAAAAGAGAAGGTATCACCAAATTAGCCAATGCGTGTGTGTTTCCATGTCAGGATAAGAGGCTGTCTGTCAAGGCACCCAGCATGTAACCATCCATGTGCGCGGGGGTCACCGTGGCCTTGCAACCTGCAGAAGACATTCCTTGCATCTGAACTTAAAATCGGTATTTCGAGAGGGCAGGACCATGTTTGAAATGTAGGCTTTGGCCTTTTGTGTTTTATCGGTGCCAAACCCAAAGGATTCTCTGAGAGACACTGGGGTTTTTCTAAAGTATCAAGAACGATGAAACTGAGACTTGAAAGGGAGACAGAAGGCTTTGTTGCTGTGTGCAGCCTCTGCCTTTCAATCGAAGGGAAGTTGTGCACGACATTTGGGTGGCAGGCTTCCTCCGTGAGATTTCCACTGGAAAGAGAGAATTTGATTGATTGTGATACCACCTTCTGGCTACTATACAAACTTCAGCTAAGAGGACTTTTAGCGTGGATGCCACACCATCTCTAAGTGGGCAGATGACATGCTCACCTGGGGGGTGGGGAGGCCTGAGTCGCAGATCAGGCAAGATGAAGAGAACAGTTTGTTTGTAAGCTTCCTCTTCCGTTTGATATTAAATGAAACAATCAGCAAGTTGCGTTCCATTCACAGAAGAACCTTTTACAACATGAGTCTGTTCGAATATACCGCCTGCTTGATCCAATCCCCTACTTGGTTTAAATTTGCACGAATTTAAATAACATATGCACGAGAGAGAAAAACTGAAGAGATAGAGAACCAGTAAAAGGAATAGAGTCCCATAGCAAGGCTATTCAGCCACAGTGATATTCCAGACAAATGGTCTTTTCTGGCTCCAGTTTTGTTTCTTGAAGTTTTTAAAATATATGTGTACATAACATGCTTATTCCTTTATTTTATGTTGTCCCAACTTTAGAAAACATCCACTGACCACCTGCTACGGAAAACAAAGCTTCAACCTAGTCAGATTGTCTGTATCTTTGATCACACGCCTTCCACGTTTGAAAGATATTCTTATAGTCTCTTCCATAGTATATTGATTTACCTACGACCTTGTTCTATTGTCTTTTCTTTGCCTGAGCATGTTGGTATGTGTGTGAATGTGCTTGTGGGGACAGAGGCTGATGGCAGGTGTCATCCTAATCGCTCCCCACTTTACTTACTTGGGCAGGGCCTCGCTGGAATCTAAACCTCACACATCTGGCTAACCTAGCTGGCCAGCTTGCCTGAGGGATCTCCTGTCTGTCTCTGGATGCTGATGAGCCACCCTGTCTGCCTGGTACCTCCCTGGGTGCTGGTATCTGAACTCCAGCCCTCTTACTCACGCAAGTACTTCATCCAGGGACCTGTCTCCTTGGACCTCTCTTTACTCTGGATAGATTATGCATTCTTTCTAGAGCTGATTGGCCTGTTTGCTGTTTGTAGACCTCCTAGTGTGGCCCCCTGCCCTCTCCTGGTGATGCGCTGCTTGGTGGCTGTCACTTTCCACCAGGGCATGAGCGGATGGAAGCCCTGTCTATGCCTTCGCTGGTCGGTCTCTGTTCTCCCTGAGTGCTGGAATTCTTCGTTTAGGTTTCCAGGAAAAGCACAGAGCAGCTGATTTATACTGACATCCACACACAAACTTTCAGTTAATCCCCTTGTTTTTAGCCACATTTCCCAATGGTCAACTTGAGTTTAACATTTTTTTTTTAATTTCTGTAGCAGACAGTTTTTGCTTCACTTTTTTGTTTGTTGGCTTGCTTGCTTTTCAAGGTAAGGTCTTGCTCTCCAGCCCAGGCTGACCTATAATTAACTATGGAGTCTCAAGGTGGCTTTGAACTCACAATCCTCCTACCTCTCTCTGCCTTGCTTCAATGTTCCTATAGCTGTGGGGCCGGTGAAGGTTTGCACCCCACAAAGTCCTTGCACATGCACCCCATCTTCCAGACACTGTTGAACTCGGGCCAATGTGAGCATTTAGCAAGCATGTTTGGTTTTTTCTGTTTTCTGTGGTGGACTATTTCTGTTTGTTTTCAGAACGGACATGGGCTCCAGAGCCTGCTTCCTCCTCTTGAACTGACAGTTCGGATCATTTCTTTTCTCTTCGTCTCTGGGTGGAAATACAGTTCACATCAAATAAAGAGCTTCTTCCTCAATGACCCCCTTAGAATTTCTGGCTGCAAGCATTGCTGTCTACCCGGCACCTAGGGAGTCTTGGCTGTACTGAAAGGTGCTGGTATCAGCAACATTGGTAAAAAGACTGTGGATTTGTGCTGAAAATGAAACCAGATTCTAAGTTATGGGAGAATCTTCTTTAAGAATTGGGCTTGTTCATTCCACACTTGATAAATCCAGGTTCCATTTTGACAACGCGGGGATGTAAAGATGATGAAGGGATCACATGATCTTTCGAATAACTGGGGTTTAGGTACCTGTTCACAGCTGATAAATCAGTTTTCCCTCTGGTGACCTCTTGACGGTTTCTGATGTGTCGTTCATAGATCTAACTTCTCCTAGGGACCCAGCAGCCAATGGCGTGCAGTCACTTATTCATCGGCCTTGGTGCAAATGTGAATCACTCATTCATCGGCCTTGGTGCAAATGTGAATCCCATTCACAGCACGGTGTGTCCATGAGTAGTGGCCATTCACAGAGTGTGTATAAATTTAAAACCAGCTTCATGAGCCATTTGAACTCAATGGGAAATAAACACCAAATTGGCCGAGTTTTTCCTCCTTTCATAACCTTTAACTATGTTCTTTCAAATCTCCCTTCTTAGTTGATACCTCAAGAAGTTTATATAGCTTTCCAGACAGACTTTCTGTGTGGTCCAACTTAAAATTTCCATTATTTCTTCCATTCGTTGGCTCAGTTGACAACAGACTCCGATCAGCTCTTCCCCTTCTTTTCTCTCCCTTTCTGCTTCTGTCTCTTTCCTCATGCTGTTCGTTTGATGGCTACTACCCTCATCCCGGATGGCTCTGGTTCTAATAGCGAAGACATAACTGGACAGCCATCTTTGTCATGGGCATGCAGACACTGGCTTTCTGTGAGCTCTGTTCCTAGCGACTCCCTGTGCGCCTCTTTCCTGTCAGGAAGGCATCTAGATGATGCCATGCTGATCTGTGCTTACCGGGAACACCAGTTTCTATAAGACACTGAAATTAGAAGGACAATCTCTCCTCAATGATAGTCTGGTCATTGCCTCTACCTGTTCTCTTTCTAAACCCACGGAGGAGCTTAGAGGAAATGATGCGGCTCCTGAGACCTGCAGCCACACACGTGGACTCTCAAGGGTTGAGAAAAAACAGGAATCAGGACTTTGGAGGAACATCCCACAACTTCCTTATGAATGCTAATGTTGTCGCACATTCACGTCACACATTCTTTGGTCTCCCCAACACCACTGTGGAGTAGGCTGAGCTGATGACATCTTCGCTTCACTAATGAGGAAACTGAAATTCAGAGAGAACATCGGATGGAGGATTAGTTGTGTTCCAGTGAAAGCCAGCAACTGCCACTGAAGTTTCCACATAAGTTAGCACCCCACTTATTGATCTTTATTTTAAACATTTGTATTTATTTATTTTGCAAGCAGAGAGAGAAGAGTGACAGACAGAGAGACTGGGTATGCCAGGGCCTCCAGGCACTGCCAACAAACTCCAGATGCTTGTGCCACTTTGTGCATCTGACTTTATGTGGGTCCTGGGGACTTGAACCTGGGTCATTAAGCTTTAATGGCAAGTGTGTTAAACAATGAACAAACTCTCCAGCCCCTTTATATTTATTTTAGATTGTCAGTGAAATATATGTTTACATTTGGGAAATCCTTAAAAGCACAAAAACTAACTGAACAAAAGTCCCAACATTTAGAAAATAATTTCTCTTCTGTGGATCATTTATTATACCTGTATTTACATAATTACAATCAAGTCATACTTTAAGACTCTAACAAGCAGATGTCTAAAATCAATATTTTGTGAATTCCTCCATCCATCAAACATGTTCTCTGGTGATGTTTCTACTTCTTGGTGTATAATTTTGTGTTTAGTCAGCCTTATGCTGATGGATTATTTAATTATTTCAACTTTTTTCCAATTATAAGATCAATGCTTTGGTCATTAGACAACTTCAAGGCGTTATAACTGACTAGAGAAAATGAAGCCAAGTTTTAGATCGTGGGGTCAGACATGTCCTAGAACGCTCATTCCCACAGTTGCTTAAAAGGTGGGTTTTGTTTGTTTTCTTTTTAACAGGAACAAGTCCACTTTGTTTTACTTCAACCTGTTCAGGTGCAGTAATCCCTCCATGATGCTAAACCTTCAGTGCCCCACCACACAGGTAAGGAGGTACACTAATTCCTCCATGATGGTAACCCTCAGTGTCCCACCACACAGGTAAGGAGGTGCACTTTTCTTGCATTCCAATAATTTCCGTATCTTTGGGTTTAACTATTGAGGAGCGGTGATCTTTTGGAAGGGCCCTGTAACTTTGCTCTTATGTGATTCCTGGGCTCTACAGTGTCATTTGTGCATCTGTCGGCCTGGAGTTCTCTTTGGGTTTATTTAGGTCCTCCTTAGCAAGCAGCCTTCTCTTGAGGGTTCAGGCTGCAGTACCACTCAGACAGGAGGAAATAAGCGACTGTAACAACAATGCAAATACAGAAAATTCTAAATCGATTAAAGCCAATTATACCCCCGATACACATAAAATGGAGATTGCAATACTAATGCAGAATAAGCCATGGGTTCACTATTAATTGAGGTAGAATAACAATAATAAATTAATAAACTAGAAGAAGGTGGAAGGTAGAAAAGAATCAAGATTCAATGTCAGTAAAGGAAAAGAAGAAAGGAGAAGCATGTGAAGAAAGGAAGAACAGAGCAAGAGACAAACACCTAATTACAAAATAAAGAAAATATGTAAATCCCATCAGCTCAAGGTGGGCTGGGAGGTAGCCCACTAGGTGACCACTTGTTGCACAAAGATGGTTACTTGAGTTTGCTTCCTCAGCACCCATGTACAGTCCAAAGCTTCGTAGCCTGTGTCTTTAACTCCAGGGCCCCTAGGGTGAGAAAGGACATGGAGATGGGAGAATTCCCCGCAAGCTCACAGGTCAGCTTGTCTGTGAACAACAAGCGAACCTGATCAAACCAGGTAGAAGGTTAGGATGGACACCTGAAGTGGTCCTCTGACCTCCACATTTGTGCATGACACGTGTGTGCCTGCACTCACACACAAGAACAAGCACGCATGTACACACACGCACCCATGCACACACACGCTCCACAAAATAAAGAGGAATAAAACATAAAAAGCTTTTAAAATAGAAAGAATAAGCAATACTAAAAATAGAATTAAAGGGGAAAGGCAATAAGAAGACAACACTTTTTTAAAAAATATTTTATTTATTCATTTTCTAGCAGAGAGAGAGAGAGAGAGAGAGAGAGAGAGAGAGAGAGAGAGAGAGAGAGAGAGATACAGAGAGAGAGAAAGAGCACCAGGGCCACACCTTGTGGGTCTGGTGTATGTGGGTCCTGGGGAATTGAACCAGGGGCCTTAGGCACTGGAGGCAAGTGTCTTAAGCGCTGAGTCATCTCTCCAGCCCTCAAGACAACACTTTTTTAAATGAAAAGAAGAGTCTGGGAACAGCTTAGCAGTTGAAGTCCTTGCCACACAGCAAGAGGTGAAGTTCAGATTTCCAGCAAGGCTCCACCTCCCAAATTGCTACCAACTGGGGACCAAGCATTCAAAACCCTTGATTTTATGGGGAACCCTAGATTCAACCACCATACTCCTCCAGCCTCCAAATCCTTATTTATGTTAGAATATTCAATCTACCTGAATCGATGATATAACAGTAGTTCTAAAGAACTGCATCAAGGTCCCCTTGGTGGTACATTGAGGGTCCGAATGAGTCAGATATAGTTTATCTGCCAACCACCCATCCTGGGGTATCGTCAGAGCTGAGCCACATCTGTATTCATTCTGCCTTTGGTAACTGTCAGCATGATCCAGACATGTGTGACAGGCATTTAAGGAGAGACTGTGATCAGTGAGGAAGCCCAACTTCAATGTGACCTTCATCTTTTTTTGCTAATTATAATTCCCTGCTACTAATGAGCAGCACCCTGTTTGAGGCGAACAAATTGATGTGGCAGAAAGGATAATGAGCAGTCGCTATTTTGTTTTTAAAACGCCTCATTTATGTCTGTAGAGGTAACATCATTTTTTCACTATTCTGGTGGCTCTCTTCAATACATTGTATACCAGCACTTTTATGTACATAGTATATAGTGTTCGTGGACTTCTTTTTTTAAAAAATATTTTATTTATTCATTTTCAAGCAGAGAGATACAGAGAGAGAGAGAGAGAGAGATAGATAGAGATAGCACCAGAGCCACCACCTTGTGGGTCTGGCTTATGTGGGACCTGGGGAATTGAACTAGGAGCCTCAGGCACTGGAGGCAAGTGCCTTAACCGCTGAGCCATTTCTCCAGCCCGTGTTCGTGGACTTCTACATGAAGACATTGTTGTGGTCAACTAGCAGCTCCTGTCATCATATAGTCTAGGAAAGGGTTGGTTCATTGAGTACTAACTTGTGTAAATCCACCAAAATGTACCCAACAGGGGACTTCTTGATGTCAATGCTTAAATGTCGGCTAGTCTGTTAGTGATGTATTCAGCTTAGCTGCAAGCAGAGTGAACTTTTCACTCCGATAATAACCTTAACCTTCTTATAAAAATGTGGACCATTGTCCCTCGGTCTAATTCATCACAGACATACGTGACTATGTCTGAGAATGCATGTTGGTGAGTCATGAGAGAGACTGAGAACAAGAAAGCCCGGGTGGAGGAGTGACGATGGGGATGGGCTGTTCACCTCGTCAAAGCCTTGGGACCTCTGCCGCTACAAGACAATCTTAGCTGAGATTTGAGTCATCCTTTTCATTATTCTGCTAACTATGAGATCAATGCAATCAGCTTGGATGTGGGGCAAACGTGACTCAAAGCGGGGAAGAGAGCTGTCCACTTAGCAACAGTGTTTCTGCCTAATGGCCAGTAGGAGATGACCAGTGAATAATGATCTAAGCGCAGAAGGGAGACGAGGGCCCGAGGTAGGGCTGGAGAGGATCTCTCTCGAAGGAACTCAGCTGATGGATGTGTGAGAGCTGTCTGCAGCTCACTTGCTGCATTATTGAAATCATTAGTGAGCATTATAATAATATGGTTTTCCTCTCTTTTTAAAACTATAAACAAAATTATAAGCAAAAGTAAAATGAATAGAGTAGAGCTCTCCTACTGTCTTTTTATGGATTACAGTCACCTCATGGTGGTTCCATGGATGGTCAGAGTGACCTGGTTTGTCACTGATAAGCTCCCAAGTTCATTCATGTAAAATATTGGCATCGGTGACCTCTCTGCCCATGTCTAGATGGTGTGGGTAAATAACTTCGATAATGATTGATTGTGGCGGATACTGGGGTTTGGCTTCTTCTTTGTGGTGATAAACACTGTATTTTCAGAACTGGTGCAAGTTCGCCACCCCAGATGGCATAAGTTATCAATATTCAGAGCACTGAGCACCAACATTTTATTCATGTACTGGAAACAGAGCAAGAGTCTAACCTAAAATATACATAAACTGCACAAAATTAATCTTGAGGTATTTTCTATTAATTCAGAAAATCACAGGAAACTATCTTGTTAAAAGCTCATCATTGTCCTGTGGTAAAGGTCACATACATGTGCACATGTGGTACAGTTTCATAGAACTGTACCCGCGCACAGTTACACACACAAGTGGATATAAGTCTAGAGCAATCCAATGAGCTACGTGGCATCTACTATGTCTCATGCACATGGATCTGCGATTATTTCAGAATCAAAAGCTACCAATCAATAAGTCCATCCTAATCCACGTCTTGTTGACACAGAGGGCAGCATCAGAAAGCAAGTACAGAGGTGGCAGGTCTCTGTGTGAAACTGGAACTGTACAGTAAGAATAGACCAGTGATTTAAGTTCCACGGGTAAATGAGAGTGCTTTACTGTTTAGTATCAAAGAGGACTTAGAAGTCCACCTACCCGCACCTGGCTTATTGTTTCTTTTCTCTGCAGATCTGTGTCTCCAAGTGCCCAGAAAAATTTTTAACTTACTTGGATATGCAACTTTTGTACCATAAAGACAAGAGCTCTTGGGAATACTACCGCCAGTTCTGCAAGTCCACGGCTCAGCCTGTGAAGGTCTGTATGTTTAAACTTACAACAAGAAAAGAATTGAACTTCTGTTTCATTCCCAGGTGTAGCATACTAATTTGTCGCTAGAAAAATCCTGAAAACTAAGAGATGATTATTAAAGGTACTATTCGACTAAAACACAAATGCTCATACACACTCACAAAATATGTATTTTTTATTGTGCAGATTGGGGGTGTAAAGAGAGAGCAGAATATCTGCAAAGTTAGCCGCAATTATTCCCCAACACCAAAAATGGATTTTCTCACAGTCAAGAGCTAGTCTTGCGTCATTTGTAGTTACCATTTCATTTGTGTAATGATGAAGTCCCAAAGAAACTTAGAAGAATTTTGCTTCCAAGCCTAGTTTTAAAACTACTCATTAAACAAACACCACCTACACCGAGGTCTGATATTTACAAGTGATGACAAGTAACATTAATTGTCTGTCATCTTACAGAGAGGCTGTTTTTCCAAATAAAATATTGAAGGAGCCATATAACATTCCCTCCAAGGCTCAGGGAACAGTTCAGGAGGGTGTGGAAAGAATGTAAGAACCACAGGGTGGGAGGGTGTACTCAGAGGCAGGGACTGACCGGTGCATTCATGACCTCACAGTGATTACCAATATCCCCACGGAGGAGGGCCCTCAGTGCAGTGGGGTGGGGGAAGGGCAAAAGAGTATAACCTGATGGAAATATGACCAATTTTCAATATGTTCACATATTACAGCGCTCAATAAAAATTTAAACAAAAAGTCTGTCCAGTCAGAATTTGTTGATAATCTTACTAGTCATAGGGGGTGATTTGCAGTAGTGAGATAGTTAGGTTTTCAAAGAGCAGAATTTTTCTGACAGTCAAAGGGGTCATCACCAGCCTTTGAAATGTTGACACACTCTTCCTTCTGTTCTAGTCTCTCACAGAAATCTTATTAAATGATGACTGTCCAACCGCCATTTTCCCAAGCAGAACTTGTAAGTGGTAATTATTTTGCCTTAGAAACAATCTGCCAGTTTGTTATTTTATGAAGTTTCTTTATTTCACAGTTAGTGTTACTGCAGCCAAGAATGGCCTAGAATGATCCAGACTTAATTACGAGGGAAGAAAGCCCACCCAAGTGACTCCAGTAGGGAATGTTTCCATGGGAGCTCTGTGAGGCAAACACTCCTGAACACAACAACAATTTAATCAGAATTCACCTGCAGAATAGAGATGAGACATATCCCTTGTCGTCATCATTTGACTTGTGGTGTTTTTATGCGTTTCTCTGATAAATCTATATTTCTTTAAATTTTTAAACTTGAAGTGGTATGCTGTTTAGAACAAAAATGAAATAACCACTGATTTTCTATCTTAAAGATATAAGCCTAAGAGTGGAGAAGAATGACTCTCCGTAAAGTTCCTGTTTTAATTCATACTTAGCAAGTAGCATATTTAGCGAGAGTGTGGCTATAAGTAACTCAGGGCTTGAGGTAGCATAAGAAAGACCAGCGTCCTGGGAGACGTGGAAAGTAGTGACCTTGACGTTGATGGATTCTCCAGTTCTCCAGAGATGCTTTCCTGACTTCTCTACCCGAAGTGGCGTTCTGACGGTGGGCAGCAAGACACACTTTGAAGACGGCAATGGACACATGAGGAATGTTGTAGAACTCAGGGAGGCTGCAAAGTAGGTTTGCTTCTGTTTCTCATTTCAGCTTGAGGCATCGTGTTATGTCCCCATTGTGAAAACTCCCACAAGGTTATCAGCTGTAGGAAATGAATGTTGTTATTAACTACGTGGTTTTCTAGATTGGATAGCTTGGGATGGGCTTATTAAGAAAAGTGTGTAAAAGGCCTGGGAGAAGGCTCAGCAGTTAAAGGCGCTTGCTTGCAAAGCCTGATGGCCCAGGCTTGATTCCCCAGTGTCCACATAAAGCCAGAGGCACAAAGTGGTACATGTATCTGGAGTTAATTTGCAGTGGCTGGAGGTCTTAACGTGCCCATCTCCAAGCCCCTCTCTCTCAGCTTGCAAATAAATAAATAATTTTTAATTTTTGTTAAGAAAGGTGTTTAAAGAAAGATGAAACAGAATGAGTTAGAACGAAGATAAAATACGATGTCAATTACCCTTGTAATTACTGCATCTTAAAGAGACAGCAGTGATTTTTGTTGTTGTTGTTTTTTGGCTGTGGCACAAAGTTTTCTCCATTGTTGAGAGATACATTTCCCCAGATGTGTACACACACACACACACACACACACACACACACACACACAGAGTCACGTATCCACAGTCACAAACAGCATCAGAATATGGCTCACTAGCAGAATTTAAAGGTGAAAATTCAAGAGTCTAAGCTTCTGTTCCTCTTGTTCAATAGGCGTTAGTGTGGGCGGTATGTCTAGAATGTAACAGCTCTGTAGACGAACCTCTGAGATGTAAAGCTGTGTGGAGGAAGAAATAAAATAAGAATACAAGTATGATTCCATTCATTCAAAAAGAAGCAGAATTAAAATAAATTGTCCTGTAATACATACGTGTGTGTTCCTAAACTAAAAACCAAACAAACAAAACCTAGAAAATTCTTAGGATGGTAAGAAGGTTCCTTTGGGAGCAGAGAGAGGTGTTGAATGCACTCACCTGGACAGTTGATTGATCTGGACACAGTGACCTGCCTAGACTTTGACATGTGTCCCATGATGCCTTTCTGCTACAGTACCGTCAGGGAAGGGGAGGGGAGAACATGAAGTGTGTTCACATCATTCAGAGCCCATCAAATCACCGTCCTTATCTTGTCCAGTGAAGTCTCTGCAGTGTTGTACGCATGTGCGCACACTCTGGAGAGCGATCAGCTCACTGATTTGGAAAGTCAGCCCCTATGAGTGTGCAACTATATCCACGCTCGCAGCCTTCCTAAAGAGACTATCTATATCCATATCTATCTGTCTGTCTGTCTGTCTGTCTGTCTGTCTGTCTGTCTGTCTGTCTGTCTATCTAACTATCTAATATATGTCATGGCTAGAAAAACGGTCATCACCGCTGGATGGCTTCAAAACCCATGCTTGCGGTGCCCCTTTGAACATAGGGACATTATTTTCCATGCTGGTCAGAAATCATTTGTCCTTTGGATTTTAGTGGCATCAATAAACTGCTTGACGCCAAGACTATCGGGCTGAAAGTGTTTGAGGACTACGCGACCACTTGGTACTGGATTCTCATGTGAGTGAAGCACGTCAGGCCCCTGCTGCAGCCGCTGCTGCTGTTTGTTCTCTTTGCAAAGCCTCCTTCAAATCCGTCCTTCTTGTTCAGGGAGGAAGGGTTCCCTCAGATCACAGCCATTTCCTTTTGCGGCTGGGCCAAAGATATTCGCAAGCACGCCCAGTGTTAGCAGAGGGCTATAAGGACGGACAGTTTAATTCTGTGTAGTAAATGACTAGAGAGAGAAGATCATGCATTTCGAGTCCGCCCTCCCGCCGGGGTTCCCAAGGTCCTTCTCGCCTGGGTGCTCTCTCTCTTCCCTTGTCATGGCTGGATGGGATTTGACTTCTCTGCGTTCCTCCCCAAGACCATGTCTGCATTTTACCACGTACCTTCTATACATAGTAATTATTCTATTAATCAATAAAGACATCCTAGTTATGATGAATATACAAAGGAAGAGATTTTAAACATTCAGACATAAGATTTGCATCCCTGGAAACTGAATGGAATGAAACCACTCTACTGACCAAGGGAAGGGTGTTTGACGTCTTGGGTGCTGTCTGCCTCTCGTTATATAATTGAGGAGGGTGGCCTGGAACCCCTGAAGCAAGAGGTCTACCTCTCAAGGGCTGAGGTTCCAAGAGGGCCCCGCCACCACCTCTTGAGTGTGAGAACACTACAGGTGTTTCCAAGCACACTGACACTGACCATCAGCCCCCCTCACAGCGCTGACACATCGACACCTTTCTTTATTTTCAACCCTTCGGTGTTCCTCTGATTGATAACTGTGTAGCCAATACTAATGTGCTGGGACTTAGTTGATTCTGTGAGAATTATTTTGTGAAATAATTCAGAACAAGCGTAGACAGCTAGCTTTCTCTCCCATCCCCCATGAGCCATTTTCAACATGCCCCTTGGACTAACTGTTAAAGCATAATTGTTTAACTATATTGAGATTTTAAGCACTAAAAAGTTTGCGATTTCAAGAAGGAATGGCTTTTAAAGTTAGAAACATGGACGCAGAACCTTGGTCTGAGAAAGCCCTTTGGTACCATAGCGTCACCTGTCCAGTGTTGATTATGAGTAAGACTCTGAATGGGATAAATGTGCCCAGCTGTCTTGCCACGATTGGAAACTCAGGTGGCAGCAGGGTGCCAGCTGCAAATAAGAGAGGCAGAAGCTTCCCGTTTTAATGAATCAAATTGTGCCTGACGATTCCATTCTGACTCTGACCAGGATGTGTGAGAGAGGGGCCTGTAGCACTCTCATCAAGCTCCAGGAAGAAATTCAGACAGACAGGAACTAGCCCATCTAGCGCTAGGTAGTGTCGGAGAGTCAGAGCCTTGCCTCGCCCCACACACGTCACTTGGGACTTGACACAAGTGTCCGCTGGTGTCCTGCGTCCCACACGCCTCAAGATAGAGCTCTGTGGCCCTGATGAGCAAGCCCAAGTTCAGGATCTCTGTGGTCAGTTCTTTTCCCGTCTAGTTCCAAGAGGAAGGTCTCCAGCAGTCCCAAGCAGAGAAGCAGAAGATTCACCAAGTAGGGAAGGAGAAATGGGCCACGGGAGAACTGTGGCCCAAAGGTCAAGGCTGAGACAGGAGGCCCATCGAGATGCCTCGCTCTAAAGTCCCTGATGGTGCTGCTCTTTCCTCATCCGTGCCAACGTCCTTGTAAAAACCGAGGTTCATTCTAATATTCATTTCATGGTTTCTATGTAACCTAGGTGATTTTGAATAGCAGGAAAGGGTTCTCCTGATGCTCAGCACACTGACTTCGTGTGTGTTCTGGCTTTTCCTGCAGTGGTCTGACGATTGCCATGGTCCTCAGCTGGATATTCTTGATGTTGTTGAGGTTCATCGCCGGATACCTCTTCTGGGTCTTCATGTTCGGCGTGCTCGGCATTGTGGGATATGGTACGTAGACTGTGTCTTATCTGCCAAGCACCCAGGGGCCATGCAAGGACCCGAGAGGGCCCGAGACCACCTGAGTTCAATTCCCCGGCACCTGTGCGAAACACCTGTGTGTGGCAAAGCCCCGGCTCTGGGCTCAGAGAGTGTCTGAGTCTCAAGGAAATTTGGGATGAGTGATGGAGCAGATGTCTCCTGGTGTCTTCTGGCCAACTCTGCTGTGCATATCTGCACACACAGGTGCAAAACCACACTCACCACATCACACTCGTGACACATGCAAACATAAAATTAAAGATCATGAAGATGAAGGAAGCTGCTTTTAAAACTTGCCAAATATCACGGTCATTACCAATCATCAGCCTTAGATTTAGTTCCCACCAAAATAAGTAAATTTACAAAATTTAGTTTTAATTTTAAAAATCACATTCCTTTTTCTCTGTAGCTTTTTTTTCTTATTTTCTTGAAGAAAAACTTTAAAACATTTATTTTATTTTATTTTATTTGCCCTACCAGTCTCTGGTCTCATGTCTCATGGGTATTAAGTAGGAAGTAAAAAAATCCATTTTTGACGAATGAAAAAATTCAAACAACTTCTACGAGGCCCCTAACTTTTCTGTCTCATCAGAAAGCAGGTCTGCGTACTCAGAGAAGTTTATTTTTCTCTTCCTCTCTAGATGGTAGTTGGTTCTCATAATGAGGCGTCGCCCTCTAGAGGCCATTGCTCTGAATTACACTCATTGGATGGAGAGTTTATTTCAAGGATTAACACTAAATCCAAATTGTGTAGGTCAGTTCCACTGTGAATAAAGGTAACTATGCTATCTATTGTGGGAAAGCTTCCTTCCAGTCTTTTAAAAAGATATGACCCCATATAGAAACATTTGAGAGGTTTATCTCCAAAAGAACGATTTCCCCTACACCACAATTTTGATTGGCATCACGGTTTCATGGTAGAGGAAACCAAAAATAAAGTCTCCTGTTTCTGTTCCTCAGAGAGCTTTATACACACCAGGGTAAGCGTGCAGGCAAACTCCACATTCTGTAATTAGCATGGGCTGTCATCCAGCCCCATACTTTCTAAGAGGGTAGCTAGGAAATGTTCTTAAGTATTATTAAACCCAGCTCCTGTAAAACATTGGCCCAAGAATGGAATCTTCATATCAAAGCTTGAAAGGATTGAATGGGGCCTAAGACACAGTGCTGGGACATAGTGAGTGATCAGCTTCAGGGGTTGTGATTCTCAAAAAATTTCTACTAAGTAACTCAGTGCACTTCAGGTATTCTTCAGCTATTTGTGCTGTGCAACTGCTTAGAAAATTACCTGGGCTTCCTGTGAGCAGCCAGGTCACAGAGCAGAGACAGGTCTCACCTGGGCTTCCTCTGAGCTGCCAGGTCAAGAGACTGTTCTAGTACATACAGTACCTGGAACTTTTGCCTAATTAGAAATTCCACAGAAAGCTTTTGTTTGAAAGTCTTGTTTTTGTGTTCTCACTTAAAACACCTGTCATTGGCCACTGAAGAGCCAAGATTCAGTCCCTTATTTTTTGTCACCAGGAACAGAAGAATAAAGTTGGCTATCAGCTTGACTTAGCAGCCAGAGACCTAAGGTTGGTTAGACAGCAGCTTTGACAAGGTAGAAGGGGGAAAAGATGATCTGTATTTAAAAAGTGCAGATAAATCGATCAATTTCAGCTCCCCATCAACTCCCCAAGTCACTCCTAACCCATTGGGTGATGATGAAACTTGAAGCAGTTTCTAGTGAGAGAACGTCCAATGAGGTTGGGAAGTAAATAAGACTGGATGCACCTGACCTCTGCTGTTACTCTGGACAGCTGATGACATATCAAGGACAACCAACCATTTTCTTTGGACGGCCAAAAATCCAGAGAACGTTAAAAAATGTGGGCGCGTCATAATGAGCAGATAAAAATGCCAGACTCTGTTCGTGTGTACGTATGTGTGTATGATAATGGGCCCGCTCGTATTGAACTGGGGATGTTATTAACTGATGTCATGACTCTGAATCTGGACTCTGAGCAGGGAAGGAACAGTGAGCCGTCCCAGATACGTGAGACATTAACAGTGTGATCTAGGCTAACGTGGGATTTCTCTAATTCACAGTTTCTTCAACCACTTAGAGGAACCGTGAGCATTCAGCACAATGATGTGTTTAAAGTGTTTTGAAATCCAGTATCTGTTGTTCTTATGCAGAAGGTTCCTGAGAGAACAGAAGAGAGGAAGGAAAAGAAACTGGATAATACTGTCTAGTTTTCCATGTCTACCATATCTCTGAGGCTACATCAGCTGAAGCCTCTTGCTTTTCAATGATGGCATATAGCTATTGTGTTGTGTGAAATTTTATGGGCCGTATTGCTTTGATGAGTGTATTTGTTAGCTTCCAGTTATAACAAAAGAGCTGAAATAATTCATAAGCAGAAAAAGCTGAATTTGGGCTCATGATTCTGGAGTTTCGAGCTGAGCTCAGGAGTTGGCATCATGGCTTTGTTCCTCCAATGAAGTGTGAGTGCCCGGTAGAGCAAACTGCTCCTATTATGAGACAGGACAGAAGAGAAAGAAGAGACTTGGGTGTCAACACCCCCTTCAGGGCGTACACCCAGTGAGGATCTCCCACTGGGCCCCATTTCCCTAGAGTCTACTGCTGCTCACTAGTAACACTCTACAGGCCAAGCCTTGAACACATGGACTTTCAAGGGACATAGAACCACAGACTGTAGCATTGAATTCCTAAAAAAATAAAAGAATTCTCCTTCCAAAGGGGGCAAAACCCGAAAGAAAACCCCATAAGCTCAAATCAAAGTGAGGAGTGAACCAGGCAGGCATGGAAAACACCGAGGAGCAGACACACAGGCTGGAATTAGGAGACCGAGGCGGAACTCTGGGGTCAGCCTGGGATTCTGGAAGGTGTCTGAAGTGATGTGTTTGGTTGTCAGTGGAAACAAATGCAAATCCCCTCTCCAGGGAAGTCAACTTCCATGACTGGGTTCCACAGATTAAGATCAACACAGTGTCAGTTTACCAAACGTGCCAGGAAATAACCCTGCACGAGGATTAACAGACCATCCATGTCAGAGCCAGGTGTCCAGTAACTCCAGATGTGTGAAAGAGCAGGCATGGAACATGAAATAAACACGTGTAAAATGTTTGAAGCCGAGAATCACAGAGATAAAGAAGCCTCTGCATATGTAAAGGTGAACCAAATAGAACCTTTCAAAATAAATACCTGTTAAACTAAAAACTAAATATTAAATAGCAACACAGAGTTAATGAGTGAAGGGCGGACCTCAATGAATTCCCTAAAACACAGCATAATGTGACAAAAAATATGGTTGTGTGGTTAAAAACAGATCGAGAATAGGTCAAGAGTAGTGTGACGTATATCAGTCACGTTTGAAAATTATTGACTGAGGATATTTTTATTTTATTTTATTTTATTTATAAGCATAGAGAGAGAGAAAGAGAGAACACCAGGGCCTCCAGCCACTGCAAACAGACTCGAGAAGCATGAACCAGTTTGTGCAGCTGGGAAATTGATCCATGTCATTAGGATTTGTAGGCAAGGCCTTAACCGCTGAGCCATCTCTCCAGCCTGGATTTTCTTGAACTGATGAAAACTATAATTATACCAAGGAGAGTAAAGATGGAGAAATCCATAAGACTTCTCAGTTTTTTAATTTCTTCAATGAGCCTCAATTGAGCAATGCTGCATATATAGACTCTTAAGTACACCAGTGGACTCAGGGCAGAGTCTGCTCTCCCGACGCTCATGGCTGAGGCTATTGTAGATTTGAAGGTGACGGTTGCTGGCGGGGAAGTGGCCAGGCAAAGGGGGGCTGATGGCAGGCTGTAGGGGAAGAAGCACAGATTACGGTATTGGCAGGATAGATAGGGCTTCGGTGGTGGTGGTTGGGGTGGAACAGAGTCTGTCATATGCTAGGCAACCACTCTGCCTCTGAGCTTTATACCCAGCCCCTGGGGCAGGCTTTTTTGTGAACAGTTTTGCGAAAACACTTGGAGACTATAGAGTTAGAGTAGTGACCGGGGGAAAGTTCCAGACAGTGGATCCAGCTGGAGCTAGAACCCTGAGCTAAGAGTCCATAGAAGAGATGGCTGGGAGATTGAGCCCATGGGCAGGCTGAGTGGATGAGACAGGACAAGAAGAGGTCATAGAATTTGTGGCAGCCAGAGCCTCCTGGAGTACTGTGAGACCGTAGCTTTTCCTCTGTGGGAAAAGGGTTTTCAGTGGCAAGGGTGTGATGTGGTGGCTATTGCATCGAAGGGAGCCTCTACTGAGAGTACAGAAGCAATGAGATCAGAGAGAAGTCATTGCAATAGTCCGGGTACCGCATGAGGGGACCTCAGGCAGAGAGGGAGCAAAGCGTATCATCGGACCTGTTCTTGACGTGCAATTGACTGTCTCTCCTGGCCTGAAGGGAGCTTGGAAGAGAGGGAGGAGAAGAGCAAAATGGTTCCACAGCGATCAGACGCATAAAAGGATAATGAGCAGAGAAAATAGATAAACATGTATAAAATCCAATTTTAGGTGAAAATGTACCCAACTTAGATATTGGACAAATAACCAGAATGGGGTGATTATTGAGTGATTATTTAGTGACCTAAGGTCCTTGTGTTTTCTTATTAAATATTCACTTGAAGCTTGATTACTAAACTTGCAGCAAACTTTCAAGGGTGATTTTTAAAGTATGGTAGATCATACTCACCCAAAAGAGGAAAGATGTAGACTGTGTGTTAATAAAAACTAAACAGTTTTTGAAAGATAAAAAGTAGAAGAAAAAGTGGAAATGAAGTGTAGACACAGAGTGGACCAGAAAAAGCAACAGAAGATAGAATGAAGATAAGCATTAATACAATAAACATAAAACATTCATCAATTAGAATACAGGAATTTTCAGGCCAGGTTCAAACATATACATACAAGTGGGAACTCTGGATTATTATCAAAATTTACAGAGCAGAAAGGAAATACGGCATTCCAAAGCATAAGGATGGATTAAAAATATTAGCAGTTATCAAGTGAAATAAATCCGTAGAAATCATAACTGTGTCCAACAAAATAGATTTAGAAATAAAAATATTATTAAGGACAGAAATGATCAAAGTCACTAAAACAATATCCATTTTAAACGTGCATGCATCTACTAAAATACCTTTTAAAAGTTCATAGAAGTTAAGAGTAAAGAAACCAACAAATAATCAGCTCTACTGAGTGCAAGTGGGGGTATACCCCTTCAACACACTCTTCTCTGACATACCCTAATGCATCCACACAGTCCTGTTGGTGGACATTAAGGTTTCTACTAGCCAATACTACATTGAGAACCAGGCGTTCCCACTGTCATCCACATAGATGCAGAGAACATTCATACCAAAGAGAGTAGCACATTTAGACTCTTATGAAGTATTGATTATGTAAATATTATTCTTGCCTTTGTAGAAATGATGACATTAATCAAGTTTGTGTAGATATATGTGATAATCATATAGCTTCTATATCAGAAAATAACATTTTATATTGGTCTTTTTCTTCTTCTTCTTTTCAAGGAATATTGTACTGTTTCCAGGAATACAGAAGACTTCAGTATCACCCAGAATCCACCCTCACTATATTTGACATCGGGATTCAAACTAATATAAGCATGTACTTCCAACTGAAACAAACATGGTTCACATTAAGTGAGTGGATTTTAATGGCCAATTTCGTTAAAATTATTATAATGATGGGTAAAAAAGTACATTTTTGTCCAAGGGAAAGCTTGAGTTGGTGCAATCTGTTAAATGCATTCGCTGTTCTTCATTACTGGTAAATGTCTATAAGCTATAATAAATGGGAGTGTTTCTGAGAAGAATTTATTATGTAGACTAAATAACACTACCTGAGATTACAAGCCATTTGCTCTCAAATTAAAATGGCTTGATTATGGCTCAATAAACAACCTTAAGAAAAAGATGTTTAACAAGATACAAATGATCAATTTTTCAAACTTGCTCTTAGAACAGAAGAAAAATTAAAAACCTCAATCTTCCATAGTGGAAAATGCCAAGTACTAACTGTGGGCATTGTGAGGAACAAGGAGCTGAAAAGGAAATTCATCTTCTCAAGTGTTTGTTTGGCTATTGAGTTAGTCAAGTTTAACAATCATGTTTTACGGCAAGACGATTTCAAAGATGACTTTAATCTTTTATATCTCCATAACGAGAGAAACATGTTCATTAACTGAAATTTTAATAATCTCTAATTTTATGTTACTTTTATTTATTTCTTTTTCAGTGGTTAAAGGTGCTTGCTTTATAAAGCCTGTCAGCCTGGGTTCAATTCTCCAGTACCCATGTAAAGCCATATTTACAAAGTTATGTTACTTTTTTT
>PVHP010001938.1:27717-42211 GCA_004024765.1 Zapus hudsonius | reverse complement strand
TGTTGTTTCTCTTGGCCCTTCCAGTGGTAGAGGATTGTGGGGAGGGTTTGCGGTTGAGCCCGTGGAGGCGGCACCTGGGGTACGCCGTGACTCCACCATGGGCTCATCTCCATAAATCTGAAAATCCATTTGGGGCTCTTCTTTCCAGAGTCCTTGGGCTTTCAAGCACACATCTGAGCATGTCACACCATTAGTATTCTTTTCCTGTGACCAATGTGCAGACATGTCCCATCTCGAAAGCCTCTATTCTGAGTCAGACTCCAAGGAGAGAAAGGTTACCAAGAAGAGGCATTTAGAGCAGAGGGCCTTAGACATCTTTGAGACACTTTCTTCAGGCTGGTGACAACCTTGTTGAGCTCGGTAGCACAGAAGTCCCCTCCCCATCACTCTCTTCTTTTGTTCCCTGTTATTTATTTGTCAGATCTTCGTCCTACTCCTATGCCCTGTTTTATATTTTATTTATTGACCCATTGATTAAAGTTAGGATTGCTTGAGTAATCATGGGAGGGAGGATATTTACTGGAGAATGGACAGTCCTGCAGGGGCCACGCCTCTGTAGAACATGACCTCCTGCATCCCCCCCACCCCCAGCCATCATCAGTTTCCACTGTTTACTCTGGGATGTGTGGGTCTCATGGATCCCCTTCTCATCTGTGTTGAGATGGGACAAGCTCAGCCATGGACGGGAAACCCCATCTGCTATGAGCCCATGAGTCTTTGAGGGGTTTGTTCTATTTGTTCTAATGTAGCTTCTCTACTTGACTACACAGCCCCGGCATCTTTGAGATTGCTGCCTCATCTCTTTGCCTGAATCTGGGTGATACTGCACTCGGCAGCCATCCACTTACCTCTCAAGGAAATGACCGTTGCTCCTAAAGGACTGAATCTCAGAGGGCTCCTAGGTGCAAGTTGTATAGACAGCCTGCTGCCTGGAGAACCACCCATAAACCAGTCATGAGGTGATCAGAAGCACCCACTGGAAAAACAAACAGATGACGGTTTAGGCAAAGTCAGCTTCCTAAAAGTTTTACAGATCTAGTAACACTAATCTCTCCTAAACACTTCTCGGTTTTCATGACCTGGTTATCAGTTGCCTGGTCTGTGTTAAGATCAGAGGCAAAGGCACACAAGTGATAGTTGCAGAGAAATACTGATCTAGAGTGATGGACCTGAAAATGACATTTTTATTAGTCCTAGATTGTGTTAGGAAATAATTCTATTCCTGTCTCTGCGGTTAGCCACATCTATGACCTTGGATAAATTTGTGACCTTGGGTCAATCTCTAAGTTAGACACATCTAAGTCCTTGCGTAAATTTCTAAGCTCCCCACACTCTCCAGGGGCTAGTCACCTCTGTTAAGTTAGTTTTACTTCTGCTTTTTTAGGATTTTCACATTGCTTCTGTTGTGTGCTTTTATTCAGAGAAGGGAATGTAGGCATCAGCTCAAAGGACAATTACTTATTTTGATGTCACTGTGTAAAGGTATAAATTTAATGTACAATATTCATTAACAATGCAATTTCAGAATATAGAGTGATTTGATATATTTAATATTTTTAAGTTTGTTCAAAGATACATATTCAGCATGGTATGACTATACTCCTGCTAATTTTGAACTCAAAGTCATTTCTTAAGAAAAGAAAATGTGCTTAATAACATAAATACGGGCCGAGGAAATGGATCAGTGGGTAAAGAGCTTGCTGAGCAAGCATGAGGACTTGGGTTCAGACCTCAGCACCCATGGGAAATGCCAGCATGGTGGTGTGCTCATCTCATCCCAGAACTGGGGAAGTAGAGGCAGGGAATCCCTGGGGCCCCCGGGCTAGCTTGTGTAGCCAAATCTATAAGCTCTGGGATCAGAAAGCAACCTGTCTCAAAGAATAATGTGGAGAGTGACTGAGACCCCAGAAAGTATCCTCTCTGGCTTACACACACACACACACACACACACACACACACACACACACACACACACACACACCACAGGTGTCCACACATATACAAATGTCCGTACACCACACACACTCAAAAAGAAACCCATAAAAGCATAGTTTAGCTGAAAGCAGAATAGAACATAGTGATATGTCATTAAGCTCCTTTGCATTTCTAAGTTACCCGACTCTCATGTGCTTGAGATATTGGCTGAACAGAGTTGTAGAGCAGAGTCACTGGAAATGTTCAATCTTGAGCAGAAAAACTAGCAAGAAAGACACAGAAGGATTTCTTCATGGGTGGTACTTTGAGTTCCCATGAAGATTTTCCATGCTTTCAGGGTCTGTTGTTAGAGTACCACAGTTTCTTGCTTTTAGTATCTCCACTCCCCCCCCCACTCTTAACTTTTTGGAAATTAGATGGCATCTTACAATTACTGAATAGTCATTTAATGAAAGTTTTGTTATTAAATCAAAAACATATTCTAGAATTGAGGAACTATAATAATTACCAATATGTGTCTTCAATGTTAAATAAAAGAAGGAAAAAGGGAGAGAAAGAGGAGAGAGAGAGAGAGGACTTGGCTATGTAATGATGAAAAAAATGAAAGGCTAAACTCTGTTTCTTTTGGATTCTTATTTGATTATTTGAGACAGAGTCTCTAGCCCAAGTAGGCCTTGAACTCTTTATGTAATGGCAGAAGGCCTTGAATCTCTTGTATACTTGAGAATGACCTTGGATTTCTTATCCTCCTGAATGCTGGGACCATGCCTGATCTATACCATGCTGGGGTCCAAACACAGGGCTTTGCACAAGGGCTCTGCCAACTTAGCTACATTCCCACCCACTTAATTTTGATTCTAAGAATTTTATTGGCCACCTTGGGTTGTGTAAACACCTGATTCCATCAGTAGTGGATATGGAGGAAGGAATCACAAAGTAAAAATGTATCTGTCAGTCCCTGACCCTGTCAGTCAGCCTAGACATGAAGAGGCACTGTGATCGAAACTTCTTCTGTAACAGTCCCTTGCAAAGCTTCCTAGAATAGCCTTCCTTCCCTCTCTCCCATCTCTCCTCCCTCCCAGCTTCTTCCCTCCCCCCTCTTCCATCCCCCTTTCTTCATCCCTTCCTTCCTTGCTGGTTCTGAGTGCTTGCAATTGGTGTGAAATATTTCCTTGAGTGAGATGCAGCTGGCCCAGTGTAGTTTCTTGAGGTGGAGTGAAGGACTCTGACTTGGTGTTCTTGGGTTTCTTGGAGGGTTCAAAGTGAATATTGAAGACCTGCATTTTAGAGACTTGGCAGTTAGATTGCAGAACATGTCAAAATCCCAGTCCTCATGGCTGCAGAGCAAGCTTGTGTCTCTGTCCTGGTCTGTGTCACAGCCTCACTTTTTCCCTGGCCAGTGATCATCTTCTGCATCATTGAATTCGTCATCGTCATCATGCTGATCTTCCTCAGGAAACGGATCCGCCTGGCCATCATCCTGATGAAGGAAGGGAGCAAGTAAGAGACACCTCCCATGAATCCAGCCAGGCAAAGTCGGCCCTCTCTGCAGCCCAGGAGAACAGCACCGATGGTAGCCATGCTCCCCTTGAGAGGATGCCTTGCAGAAGAGATTCAGGAGCCCTAGTCCAAGTACATAAAAGCCACCACTAATAAGTCCTTCAATGACCCCAGACCTCAGTTTATGTGCAGAACAGGATAGAATCTGTCTAGCCTTTGCATTCAGTTTTGAACAAGAAGTGTGTGTTAGGAGGATCCCATGTGAAAGTGTTCCCTGTCCGTGTTAGCTGCATTGTAGGTTATTTGACTTCCACACTGGGTCATTTAGTAATGTGACTGATTCAGAACTTTAAATCGCCGTGGCTCTATCAAGTCAGCTGTTTCCTTTGACATTTGCCCATGAGTGACAAGTTTTTCTAATGGACAGAACAGTCGGTTCCAACAGCACCTGGCTGTACATTTTGTATATGAAACACATCATTTAGGAACCCTTAATACCCAGAGCCATTTTTATTTTAAAATGTTACAAAATAAACATTAAATTTTTCATAAAATTCATGCTGGGAAGCAATATCGCCTAGATTTTCCAATCTATTCCAAAAGAATGGGGATAATATGTAGTCTTAAAGTTTTGAATAATGCATGAAAGAGGTAGGGAAATAGTCCAGGAAACATTCCCAGGAAGCCCACAGATCAGACCCTCTACTTGGAATGACGGGAACTGAGTTGTTAAGCACCCACGCCAAATTATTTTTAATTGTCTTTAAGGACTATTTTAACAAAATTGCTAGATTGTTATAATAATACCAGTGGCACCTGAAGCCAGTGGTTTAAACAGTTCACAGGCTGTTAAACTCTCTCTTTCTCCCATAAGAACTAATCATTATCCACTGAAAAGTACTGATTTTCAGGGTTTATTTCCTAAATAGCATAGCATTGTGACACTCACTGTAACTTGCCCCACTTGTGCGGCGATTCAATGTGTATGTGTGCACACATGCATGTGTGTATGATCTGTGTCTTAAAGGGATAGTGCAACTATGACAGGTTGGTAGATTGCTCAAGGAAAAACAAGGGCTGGAATGAAGGGGTCCTGTTGCAATGGAGTAAATTTGAGGATCCCAGTAACTTGTTGAAGTGAGAATATGCAGAAAGCAGAGGGCAGAACAGCCCAAAGAGTGAGTCAGGAAATAAAGGCATGTGTGCCAGAGTATTTGGTGTGGGAAGACTGTCAAACAGCAGCGTATGTAATTCTGTGTCATAGACTGAAGCATCCACTTCAGAGAAGTTGCTAGGAACACTCCGTGAGCTTGGGGAGCACATTACAAACCTTGTCCTGTGGGGAAAATGTCCATCAAACAGAGAAAACAATTCAAAAGGAAGAGTCATGTGAAGCATTGACAAGAAGGGAAAGTGGTAACATGAACATTTCTCCCCCAGAAATTATGGGATGCAAGTCCAAAGGGCAGGGAAGAAAGTGCTCTCCAATTCTTTGCTGAGAAAATGGGCTAATCAGCATTGCATAGAAGCAAGTGTCATTACTCCCCGCCTTCTCCTGAGCACAGCGTACATGGGCCCCTGAATCAGGAAGGCAAGCCCACACTCCAGAGCAGGGGCTCCTTAAGTTCTTCACTAACTGTAGACATCTAAGCAAAGGCAGAACTCAGACAAATCTAATGCCTGTAAACTTTCTGAAATCAGTGGGAAGTAAATACAGAGAGGAGGGCTAGAGAGATGGCTCAGGGCGCTTGCCTGCAAAGCCTTATGGCCTAAAAGTTCCATTCCCTAGGACCCATGTAAAGCCAGATGCACAAAGTGGCACATGCATCTGGAGGTTGTTTGCAGTGGCTGGAGGCCCTGGAGTGCCTCTCTCTCTCTCTCTCTCTCTCTCTCTCTCTCTCTCTCTCTCTCTCTCTCTCTCTCCTTGCAAATAAATAAAAATATTTTTTTAAATACAGAGTGGAGAATGTGAGAGACCCTGGGCAGTGATCACACAGGAACACCGATAAAACACCCCGATTTACTTTAGAAAATAAATATTAATAGCAAGTGAGAATTTGCCATATGATCAGTGGAAAACACCAGTGACTATTGCTACTGTCTTCAGAATTCAGTCTGAGGTTTTAGTCTGAACAGACAACAACTGAATCGAGCAAGTTTGATCTGACCCAATCTGCAGTTTGAATTTCTACTATGTTTTCTTTCAGAGCCATTGGCTACATCCCTAGCACCTTACTGTATCCGCTTTTGACTTTCATTTTACTCTCCATTTGCATCTCCTACTGGGTTGTGACGGCTGTGTATCCTTCCATGGCTGAGCTCTTGTTGTATTGTTAAGTTGACATATAAAACAGTAGTTATTATTTGGACATTCTAGTACATATATGTCACTACACTTTGCTCAAACTTGCCCCTACCATTCCCTTCCTTTATCCCTCCTTTCTTCCGTAACTGATTTCCTTATGCCTCAGGTCCATGTCTGTCCCCCTGGAGACAAGGTATGTCCTTAAGAAACAGCTAGTTTGTTTTCCAAGTCTTTAAAAATTGCATGACTTTATTTAACTTCCTCTCAAAAAGGCTATGTCTGATTCTTTTGCATCTCTTATGCAGGAACCCGAGAAAGCATGTATGTGTGGCACTGGTTTTAGGAGTCACTGGGTCCAAGCTGACCTATTCAACGCTAATATATGTTTGACAAACTAGATGAATTACTAAATATTAGAATTTTTAAGGTAACCCCCCCATGATCTGTAGGTTTTATGCATTTTTATCTTGTCTATTTATCTTCAGTTTAGCAGAGAATAGTTTGTCCTTAATCAAGTTCATGCAGTTTCTTGGCTACCTCAGGGGTACCTGTATACAGAGTGATAGTCCCAGAGGGGCCATGTATATATGAAAATAAAATTTGTGACCCACAGGTAAGTTAAAACTCTATCTACTTACTTCAATACAGAGTTCTGCTATGTTTTGTTATGAAGTTGATACAGAGATAACTATGGGAAGATGGGGAGGTCAGGTTGGGTGTTAAATCACATAGTAGCCACCTTCTTATTGCTGGGACAAAACACCCAACCAGAAGCATCTCATGGGAGGAAAGGTTTTATTTCAGGCTGACAGTTTTGAGAGGAAGTTTTATTGTAGTGGAGAAAGCATGGCAGAGCAGAGGCTGGGCATCACATCTTGTTACATCAGCTGGGAAGTAGAAGCAAGAATGAGCTGAGCAATGAACACCCAGCCAGGCTGGACCAATAAACCTCCACTCAGTGCTAAGGGCACACCTCCTCCAGCAAGGCTCCATCTCCCAGAGGCTCTGTCAGCCGGGGACTATGAGACTTACTAACACATGAGACAATGGGTCACACAGTACAGGCAAACTGTCATAGCAAGAAAACTGGACAGAAGGAGAGAAAATTCTACCATTGTTTTCTGAGTTTACTTATCATAAACCAAAGAAGCTGGTGTGTTCAACAAAATTACTAATAAACGTCAGTTATAATACACGCACAGTGATGATCATATGCACGAAAATGAAATATTGTCCAGAGCTCATTAAATTATCTTATAAATAGATATGATAATTAACTGAACTGATTATAGTAGAAATTGATAGAATAGAGCCTGGGGGAGATTACTCAGTGGTTAAAAGTGCTTGCTTCTAAAGCCTGCTGACCCCAGCTTGATTCCCCAGCACCTGTGTAAAGCCAGATGCAAAGTGGATCAGGCGTCTGTGATCCCAACATGCCTACAACAGGGAAATCCAAAGCATGTGGCCAGCTGGATGAGTGTTTTGGCAAAAGCCCCTGTCTCAAGACACCCTGAGGCTGCCCTGTAACCTACACACACACACACACACACACACACACACACACACACACTCACATGCCATGTCCAGACCTACACATGCACTGCATAAATAAATAAAAATTTTAAAAAGTAAAAAGAAAATTAGAGGAGTAATGTCCAGAGGTGATGGTTGGAGAGCAGGATATATTTTTTTAAAAAAGGGAAAGGAATGATGTTTAATATGATATACTCTCTTTTTTCTGAGTGCAGATTTTTAACACTACAGATGTCCCCAAGGTCTGCCCCGGGGCTCTGTGTAACTTTGCTTTCTATGGCGGAAAGAGCTTTTACTACCAGCACATCACCATCTTCCACGTATACAACCTCTTCGTCTTTCTCTGGCTTGTAAACTTTGTCATTGCGTTGGGTCAGTGTGCCCTGGCTGGCGCCTTTGCGAGTTATTACTGGGCCATGAAGAAGCCCGATGACATCCCACCATACCCACTGTTTGCTGCCTTTGGACGAGCCGTACGGTAAGCTCTGTGCGCAGCCCTCTGGCCATTTCCTCAGCTGTACTTAGTGCTCTTGAGCCTTAACCTTGACTAGGGAACTCGTGTGTGCAGGTATAAATGAATGGGATATGTGAGTCACGAGCACTTATTGGCCTGTCTGCTTCCAAAGCCAGAGCTTTACAATCCTTTCCCCGTGTCCATATCTGTCTAAATCCCATGGTCACTGTAGAGCGGAAGGGACAGAGCTGGACGTCCAGTGAAATATTAAGAGTTAACCTGGCTCTATGTCCCCATTCATATGATTTAACATCCTATTTTTTGAGAACAGACTATGGGTTAGATGGACAAGAGGCTTCAAGCCCTCTGTGGACATCTTGATCAATTTGAACAAGAGAGTGTAAAAGCCCTTTTTACCTGTGAAAATGGTTGAAGCATCTGTCTGTGACCAGAGAAGATCCCTCCTCATGCCTTCCTCCTTTGTCTTGACCTAGATACCACACAGGGTCGCTAGCATTTGGAGCCTTAATCCTCGCATTAATTCAGATATTTAAAATGATCATAGAATACCTGGACAACCGACTGAAAAGTAAGATTTGTTTCAGTCTTCCTGGCGCCTGTTACAAGGTGGGGAGGGAAGGGGCCTGGGGCTCATGTGGACTTCAGTGGTTTATTAGTCAGTGTTCTCTAGAGAGTTAATATGACTGAGAGGGTGAGTACATACCGCAAAGGGGAGCTCTTCTGTTGGCCACCGTGATACAGGCTGGAGAGTCCAGCACAGGCTGTCTGCAGGCGGTAAACTGAGAACCCGGTAGCTGCTCAGTCCATGAGTCTGGATGCCTCAGTAGTCCCAGTCTGGTTCTGAAGGCTTCTGGAGACTGCCTGGTCTTCAGTCCATGTTGGAAGGCTGAAAAGGCCGAGTTCCAGTGTCCGCAAAGGACAGCAGCCAGGGCGAGGGAGGATGGGCAGCCTGAGGAAGCACTTGCACAGATTTCTTTCTGTCTGGACATCACCACTATGGAAGGCAGCATGGCGGTTCCTTAAAAGTAGAAACAGAGCCGGGCGTGGTGGCTCACGCCTTTAATCCCAGCACTTGGGAGGCAGAGGCAGGAGGATTGCCGTGAGTTCAAGGCCACCCTGAGACTACATAGTGAATTCCAGCCTGGACTAGAGCGAGACCCTACCTCGAAAAACCAAAAAAAAAAAAAAAAAAAAAGTAGAAACATTGCCAGTTGACCCAGAAATTCTTCTTCTAGATTAAATTCAAATGATTGAAAGCCGAAATCAAACATATTGTCACACTAATGTCCATAGGGCTTTACTAAAACCACCTCAATTTCCACTGTAGAAGAATGAATAAACAATGATGAACCATCTTCATACAGTGGAACGCTAGCCTTAAACAAGTATGAAATGCTCGTCCCTGAAAGCATTTTGCTACCTGAAGTAAGCAAGATAAGAAAGATTAGAGTTGGTATCATTCCATGGACATGAGGAACCCAGAGGAGGTAAATTAGTATAGGCTGAAGGAATAATACCAGTTACCAGGGACTGTGGGAGAGGGTGAGAAGGAATCATTGTTGAAATGGTATAGAATTTTTATTTAATTTGATAAAAAAATTCTAAAACTAGTAGTGATGCATGTAAGGCATTGTGAATGTGCCAAGCTGTAGAATTCCATGCTGAAGAATGGTTATGATATCAAATTTTATATAGCATGTGTTGCTACAATAAAAGTCTAAAGCCTACTTTAAATGTTATTGTTTGCTTTGAACCATAGAATTCTCTTGTAGACCATTAATAGATTTAAATACCTCCTTCTCAAAGGGGCCCAGAACAGTCTTTCTAAATTTCTAAAGTGCTGCCTGAGATGCTGTTTCTGGTGTTTGGAGAAAATGGTAAAGTTTTTAAACAGGAATGCCTACATCATGGTAAGCAGATCATTGTATGTTTCCTCTGCTACTGCTTGGCAGACCCAACCCTACGTCTACCTGGCTGCAGTTTTCTGCATGTGTGTTATTGCATGTTTGTGTTAGTGTGCAGATGTGTCTGTGGGTGTTATGCAAACGTGGGTGTCATTTCTCAGGAATGCCATCCATCTTGTGTGTGTGTGTGTGTGTGTGTGTGTGTGAGCCCTTGCATTGTCTCATGTGCTGCCTCTGGTGGCCAGAGGTGAACATCTGGTGCCCTGTGCCAGAGTCTCTTGCTGTTCCCAGAGCTTGCTGGTGTGTGTGTGTGTGTGTGTGTGTGTGTGTGTGTGTGTGTGTGTGTGTGTGTTGTTGTTGTTGTTGTTGTTGTTGTTGTTTGTTTTTGTGAGCTCTGGTACTTCCCATTTCCCCAATCCTCTTCGTGACTCAGACTAGAAGTGCACATGGCCACACCCAGCTTCTCCTGTGGGCTCTAGAGAGTGGAATTTCAGGTTATCTCAGGCTCCTTCCGTCCCTCTTACTTGCACAGAAAGTGACCCATACAGCTGTTTTTTGAGGGCCTCTCATTTGCCAATTAAGCCAGACTGGCTGTCCAGTGAACCCCAGGGATTCCTCTCTTTCCGTTTTCCCAGCACTGGGGTTATAAGCACGCACCTCCACAGCTGACATTGTGGTGTGGGTTCCAGGCTTGTGAGGCAGGCACTTTACTGACCGAGCCATTCCCCTGGCCCCTACAGCATTTTCATTATTCAGGGAAGTTTGTCACCATGATTTGTGCATCATACACGAGCTTTGGGACTGTGCATCCCTTTCTGAGATATTATTAGCTTCAATATTTTTCTGGAGAATGTAGACATTATTCACAATGGGCATATAAGAATGTACTAGATTGAAAATGCATTTGTGGATCTGATAGAAAAGCTGATGTGATCTGGTTTTTTTTTTTTTTTTTTGCTCAGAGGAAAAAACTGTAATATCTGGATTTACATCATTTTAAGGAAGGATCTGATCTTTTTAATGAAGCTGTGTTGAACTGTGTGGGCATTAGTAATGTTTTGGTGAAGTCATTACTTTTTTTCCTGTGGGAATACGGCAACTTTAAAGTTATTTTTAATAGTGACTACAAAATAATAATTTTCTTAAAACGTAGAAGTATAATCTCAAGACACTTGCCATCACAGTGACATGGAGTCTAGAGCAAATACTCCTGAATGTACAGAGAGGAGCTTTGTGATGTCTTCCAGTCGCTCATTCCATGTGATGCAAGGTGCGAGATCTCCTTAGGGCTATTTTTTTTTTGTTTGTTTGTTTTTTTGAGGTAGGGTCTCACTCTAGTCCAGGCTGACCTGGAATTCACTATGTAGTCTCAGGGTGGCCTTGAACTCATGGCGATCCTTCTACCTCTGCCTCCCCAGTGCTGGGATTAAAGGCATGTGCCACCACACCCAGTTTAGGGCTAATATTTTTTATGTGGAGACAACATTTAATCCATTCAATCACAGATTGTGGCCAAAACATTACAAAGACAGAAGCCCCCACCTAAGACTCGAGAAAAAGACCCGCATCTGCGTATGGCTGGTGACAAACACGAGTGCCAGTGACCCCCCACCGTCCCCCTGAGAGTTCCATGGAGTTGAAGCCACATGGCTTCCAGGCCCCCCCAAATGCAAAGGTTGATACAAGGAAGAGGAGGGACCCACTTTCCTATCATTGGATGGTCCTTTGGTCTTGCGGGAGGATGCATGGTCCTAACCACATCACTGCTCGTCTTCCTCAGATCGCAATATACGGCAAGAGCTTCTGCAGGTCGACAAGAGATGCTTTCGATCTGCTGATGAGAAACATTTTAAAGTAAGCGATCGGGTTGAAAATGGCCGTGGATGATCGGGTGGCCTTCCCATTCCATCTTGGCCTGGGCTGTGATCTGAAGTGATGACAGCCTAGCTTAGGCATGGCTATTGTCTCATTGATTTTTTAAAAATTTTATTTATTCATTTTCAAGCAGAGAGAGAGAGAGAGAGAGAGAGTGCACCAGGGCCACCACCTTGTGGGTCTGGCTTATGTAGGACCTGGGGAATTGAACCTGGGGCCTTAGGCACTGGAGGCAAGTGCCTTAACCGCTGAGCCATCTCTCCAGCCCATCATTGATTTTTTATTACCACACGAAGAATTCAGTTTCATTAGATTGTGGTTTCCGCACCCTTCTTCTTCCTCTTTTCCCCCCATTGTGCTCTTCCAGAATGACAGCTTCCTTTCATGCTACACGTTTTCACTTGTTCTCTGCTTCCTGTATCGTCTCTTGCTCCTCTGTCATAGTCTTCTGTTTCACGGTCTGTATTCATTCTCACAGCCCTTTACTTCCTTACGTACAAATATCAAGAGTTAGCATTCACATAGGAGAGATATGTAATTTTTGTCTTTCTGGGCATGAATTATCATATATACGTATATTTGGTTTTTCGAGGTAGGGTCTCGCTCTAGCCCAGGGTGACCTTGAATTCACAGTGATCCTCCTACCCCTGCCTCCCCAGTGCTGGGACTAAAGATGTGCACCACCAAGCCCAGCTGATGTTATCTTTTAACTTGCTAAAATGAAATCAGTTCTTTTACCTCATTCATTTCTTTTCTCACGCTGGAGATTCAGCTTCCTTCACTCCATCTACGGTTTTTTGCACCTACTAGCGTTTATATTTACTCCTATTATTTCTTCTGCTCACGTAACTCCAGATGAAGCACTTATTATCTTTAGTGATCATTTCCTTCTCTCAAAGTTGTTGGAAAAGGTGGCAACATCAGAGAATAAATACAGCATCTTCAGGATTCGGGGTGTGTGACCATTATTTTCTCACTGCTGGACAAAACACTAATCCAAAAGCAGCTTGTGCAAGAAAAGGGTTTATTTCCTCCTCAGAGTTTCATCACAGCGGGAAAGCAAGACAGAAGCAGACAGAGAGCCACCGCATCTCACACCCCCACATCAGCAGGGAAGACATAGCAAGAGCAAGTCCAGAGTGGCTGGGCTCTAACACCCACGTCCTGCCTCCAGGGGTACACGTTCTCCACAGAGGCTACACCTTTCAAAGGCCCCACAACTTCCTAAGCAGTGCCACCAACTGGGGATTAAAGATTCAAATGCGGGAGTCTATAGGGGACATTCCACATGTGAAATCTGTGGGACTCAAAGATTCCCTGGAAAGGGAGTTGCTACCTCCCCTGCAGGGTAGCCAAAGCCCTGCAGTACCTCCCCTGCAGGGTACCCCAGAGCCCTACAGTACCTCCCCTGCAGGGTAGCCCACAGCCCTAGAGTACCTCCCCTAGAGGGTACCCCACAGCCTTACAGTACCTCCCCTGCTTGGTACCCCACAGCCCTACAGTACCTCCCCTGCTTGGTACCCCACAGCCCTATAGTACCTCCCCTGCAGGGTACCCCACATTAGAAATAAGTGAGAATGTCGCACCCCAGCTGTACTTTCATTGCTTACATCTAACAAGTGCCAAAATTTCACCAAAGACACAACAAAACGAGTACATATGTTATTAACTCCAACAAATTTACAGTGCCAAATATCTGTCCAACATAAAATTCTACTTTTTTCCTGATACTCAGAGTTGCGGTTACAGATGAAGTGACATACTTTGTATTATTCCTGGGAAAACTTCTAGTTTCCGGGTTTATAGGTAAGTAATAATAATAAGATTGAGAGATTGAAGCCATGTTTGGAAGATCTGTTTTCCTCAAGAAACTATATACTTTTACAAAACATATGTGTTCTGTTTTCAATGTAGGTATCCTGGCCTTCTTACTCTTCACACAGAGACTGAACTTGATTGCAGAAGGACCGACATCTTTGAATTACTACTGGGTACCTCTGATGGTAAGAGCTGGTGCCCCAGTTGGTTGGAGCCCCTGTAACAAACATACCATTGAATAAATGGCTTTTACAGTGGAAATTGATTCCTCTCAGTTCTGAGAGCAGGGAGGGCCCACAGTAACAGGGCAAAGGACTCACTTTCTAAGGAGGACCCGCTCTCTGCTGGGCAGAGAACACCTTGCTCCTTCCTTCCTTTTTGAGTCTTTCTTTGTAAGGGTACTAATCCCTCCATAAAGAGTGGCTTCCTCATGACTTCATTACCCCCCATGGGCCTCACCTCCAAATTCCACCCCATTGAGGATTATGTCTTTTATATAAGAATTTGTGGAAGGATTTAATGACTTATCAAAGATGGTAAAATAAATGAGAAAAAAAGGGAACAAGAGAAATCATAAAGACAGCTAACATTATTGATCTCACCTGCTCAGGTAGGGATCACTTACAAGGATTTGTTAGGAACTTCTCTCCTGTGATTCATCCATAAGGAACAGAGGACGGATGAGTCAGCAGCAGCAGGGGTGACTCTGGGTCCGTGGGTTACTTAGGGGGTTGCAGCGCGCATCAACTCCCCGTTCACCCACAGGAGCTGGGTGAGCAGCGGCTTGGAATAGCCGTGAGCCGAACGAGAGATGAGACCCTCGGGAGAATGCGGCAGTGGGCAGATCTTAAAACTTTACTTTCACATCCAGCCTTATATCCAATCTGGGGATGGGTCGCATTGCCTTATCTCTTACACAAAGGGGGCTCAGTAAACAGGAACACAGCTACCGAAAACTCAGGCAGCAGGAGTAAAACCTATTAGCACTTGTAAACAGGATTTAGGGCCTTCAGCCATCCCCTGCCTCCTGGGGGCACAGGTGTGTTAGGAACAAAGGCATGAGCATGCTCTCATCCAGATGCATATTAAAGCTTAGCTCTCAGATATGCAGCCAGGCTGGGTCTGTGAGAGAATGGTGATGTTAGCAGA
>PVHP010001938.1:0-27617 GCA_004024765.1 Zapus hudsonius | reverse complement strand
TGACTTAAGTTATTACTGGTGCTGCATAGTGGTAGGACCTCAAGTAGCTGTTAACCATAAACTGACCCCCAGGTTGGGGCTGTGATCCTGGATGTGATGGTTCCCTACATGGAAGGTCATTCCTAGTCAAGAAGCAGCTGGATTGGACAACCCCAAGTATTAGCAGCTGGAGAAGAGCTGGGTGGTATCTCTTAGAACACACTCACTTTTCAGCCCTCTGCCCCACTGCTGGGTCATAAAGGAGGCACAGAGAGGTTCACTTGTGAGGTATTATTTCTTTATAGTTCTGCCACAGGATCTTAGTTATAGCGAAGGTACTTTGGGTGGGTGTTGGGAGCAGCAGAACAAAGGATATTAAACTGGGGGTCTAGAATGCAGTCATGCCCAGAAGAGTTCCCCCAAAACTTTCTTACTTACCATGTAAGTCGTTGATATTCTTCTGGAGAGTTCATGACTCCTTGGTTCTCCTCTCTCCTCATTTACAGACTATCGTTTTGGGATCTTATCTAATTGCTCATGGGTTCTTCAGTGTCTATGCAATGTGCGTTGAAACTATTTTCATCTGCTTCTGTAAGTATTCAGTGCACATATTTGTCCTTTCTCTGGATAGCTGAAAGGTGAAGAGGTGAAGACCCAGCTGGCCTGGGGATGTTCTGCATCCTGGCTGCAACCAAAAAACAATATTTATTTGGAAGGAGGCATTATTCCGTGATGCTCTTTAATGGTTGACAAGCCAGCTGGAGTCAGAGACACACATGCTGTATGGCCTCAGTTATATGTGGAACCCAAACTTTCAAACTGGGAGAGGAGGTTGGTGATCAGGAATGGAGAGAGGAGGGAAACAAGAAATTATGGTCAGTTACAAGATGAGCAAGTTCTGGAGATCTAATTTAGAGCATGGTGACCATAATTAGTAATGCTGTAATTTACTATGAGAGATCATACATATTCCACACACACACACACACACACACACACACACACACACACACACACAGATAGCTAGGTAAGATGATGGGTGTGTTAATTAGCTTGATTGTGGTAATCATTGCATAATATATACATATATATATCAAAACATTATATACCATAAATACATACCATTTTTGTCAATTATATTTCAATAAAGCTGGGGAGTTATACTTCCATGAAGCTGCGGGGAAAATACAAAACCACATAGACAAAATGTCATGACTAGGGGTGAGGGAAGGGTGAAGAAGAGACATGTAACATGTCAACCAAAGGGGGAGGATGTAGGAGGGAGAGGAACGGGAGGAAAATCAACTAAAACATGAGGTGTTTGAAAATGCCAGAGTGATGATCCTTAAAACTGTTCATGCTAACAAAAAGAAAATGTAAAATAAATAAAAATTTAAAACAAGCAGAAGAAAGAGAAGAAGAAGAAGAGGAGGAAGAGAGGGGAGGAGGAGGAGGAGGAGGAGGAGGAGGAGGAAGAGGAGGAACAGTGGCTTTGAGCCTGGAGTTTGCAGAGCCCAAGGCAGTGACCTCACCAAAAAGGACTTTGTTTTTTCATGAGGTCCTACAATGAATTACCTTTAATTTCTTAATCTTTTCAAATGTTTAGTTGTGCCTGTGAACAGTACTGAGGCTGTAGCTTGGCTTGAGAATTGGGCTCTGGGGATTCTTTTTCGGAGGTCTCATAGACCCCAGTAAAGTCACCTGGGGCCAATCCACAGTGTGAAACAGGACGACTGGACAGGCTTCAGAGAAGAACATGCCCAGCAAGTGTCTGGATCCATCCACTCCCTTCACTGACTTACATGCTGTGCCCTTGTGGGGTGTGGCACCCTATCTAAAATAGCTCAGAAAAGCAGGTTTGCTACAAGTCTTTGATCTGCCCTTCTGTCTCATGAGAGCTGGTGAAATAATGTCAGGAGAGGAAGAGACAGAACCTCCTCTCCTCACAGACACACCTCAGAGATATTTCTATGGCACATGGCTCTTAAGAGAAACAGAGAAAAATGTATACTGCACAGTCCAGCTGTTGCATAAGACTATTTATATGGGGAGGGGGGTTTCCAGGGTTGGGTCTTGCTCTATCCCAGGCTGACCTGGAATCATAAAGAACAGGTGAGGCACGTGGCACTGGGGTTTCCCTCCCCTCCCTTACACCTCAGCATTGTGTTTTAGAAGCCATTTTTCTTAACTGGTATCTTCAGCTAAATTCTGACTATAAAACTTTTTCAATACATCTTTCTGTATCTTCTTGGTTGCCAGAAAAATGTGTCTTTTTTTTTTATTTCTCCTAAGGCCGTTTATAAATTTTGTCGAGAAGCACAGCATCATTTTTAATATTATAAGAGAATTCTGTGATATTAAAATATGAGTCATCTACAATATGATAATCATTGATGATTATGAATGCGACTCAGTTGCAGCTTTTTCTGGCACCTCAGGGGCACTGTGGCATGGGTGATCAATAGAAATAGAATTAGAGAGACAACAATGTGCAGTGTCTATCATATTTTGTCCTTAGATTTTTGTTTTGTAGGTGAGGAGGTCTCTTTGAGGTCTGGTTTAAAAACTGACTAAAGCAATAATCTCCCGACTCTCCAAAAAGCATAGATACTGTCTGGTGTGAATTGTGTGTGTCTTCGGGAAGCTTAGTTTCATGGAGACTTCTCCTTGTTTCTCACTATATTTCTGATGCTTTCTGGCCAACCACCAAGCCAGGTGGGTCAGTGAAAATGTCAACATTTTAAGATCAGCCCAAGGAAAGCCAGAGCGTGAACTCACATGCTTCAGACACTACAAAACACTGGCATTCACTTTCAAGTGATCATGAAGCAGACCCCGAGGATAGGGCAGGGGACTTTGATTCAGCAAGATGAGAACTGCACAGGATGTCACAAGAAGCAGACCCTCGTGACCTGCCCACCGCCTCAGAGCCCTGCACATCAAGAGAGTTGTCTGACACCCTGATGTTACTGCCTGGATTACCCTGCAACATGGCTCTAGCCTTTAATACCAGCACTCGGGAGGCTGAGGCAGGAGGATTGCCGGTTTATCTTCAAAAATAAAAAAAGGATTAAACTCTAAATTTAATTATTATTTTACATTTACCACAGACCATGTGAAACATTAAATTTATATGTTTCTGAAATGTGCGGTGGCAGATTTTAAAGGTAACACCTTTGCAACGACAGGAAAGTTCCTAAAGGTTCAAGTCTAAAATTATACCTGTTTGGGAGTGAGGGGCAGGGCAAGGAGCCATGCTTCCTTCCTGGCAGGGTCCCGGGCTTCTTACCCTCTCACACATCCACACTACTTTATCTTATATTTGACTTACTAACATTGATTTCTCTGATTTTTCTCCCCCCCCCCATTGACTCTCCTATTTATAAAATCGTGTGTCACTGTCCTCTGCGGCTGGCCACCTTTGCTCTGCTTTGGCTGCTGACGGACAGGTGAAGATCTGGAGAGGAATGATGGGTCTGCAGAAAAACCTTACTTCGTCACCCCTCACCTGCACAGGATTCTGACCCAGAGGCACCAGCTTCCCCAGAAGCAGAAGGAGTAGAGCTGCTCCTGCCAACAGTGCCCTTCTCTTTGAAGCCGACCTTTTGTAAATCAGGTCGACTGGGACGCCACAGCGTTGCCTTTGGGTCTCCTGACATTCCGTGCTATTTCTAAAAAGCCAGCACTCGGTGCTATGAGGCATGGGCGTCTGATGACACCAATGGCTTCAGGGTCCTACCACACTTCAGAGCCTCTGGTCCAACTGAGGACCAAGCGTTGATGGCGAACACTTTGAAAGATCCGTAGAGAGAGTGTTTGATGACTTTTATATGTCACTCAGCGTGCTGTTCTCTGGGCAGTATCTGGATAGCCTTGATTTTTTATAAATGTGTATCGTTCAGGCGGTTTGTAATCGCTTAGCCATAAAGACATTGAGCTATAGGTAACCAGCATATGGTACTGAATTTGTAAATATGGTGCTATGGTTATATTTACGCTGTTGAAGCCAGTGGGCAGTTCTCTAAGCTGGGATGACGTGCGTGTCCATGGTTACCTAGAAAGTCCATTTCAGAAAGTGACAAACCTGTGGGTCACTATGTCGCTGATTGTACCAACAGCATCTCTGGGTGATGGCTCTGGAACCCTCACAGTCCTTTCTGTTTCAGTGAAATGATATTTGTATTTCGATATATCATTTCTCATAATATGAACTTCTGGTCACAGTGAGACTATTCGGACCACAGCTGAAATTGCTCGTGTCTTTTGCTTCTTCCTTGGATTTCCTGTTTCCACGGTGTAGAAGATCTGTGTGGACATTTCTTTCTGTGTGTCTCTAGATCGAAGAGATTGTGTGATTTTGGTCTGTGAAAGGGTTAAATTCAGTTCAACTTTCAGTGAGGAAAGAGAACAGATAAGACCCTTCAGACTTTAAGCAAAAAGAATGTTGACCTTCCATTAGGTACCCCTTCTGGTACTTTCCCTTGGGGGGGGTGTTCCCGGTTGGGGAATCTCACCCTGCATGCTTAGGAGAAAGGCTGGTTTACAGAAGTGGTGCTTAAATCCCGCATGGCAGAGCAGAGCAGAACGCACTCCTGGACACACCTTGCCTGTTTTACTCGTGGGTGTGAAGGTCCAGGATGTGACCAACTGCAAAAACTCAGTGTCTTGTCTTTGACACAAAGCTTGTATATAAGGATTGTCTGTTTGCTGACAAAAAAAGTGTTGATCTAAATGTGGTCCACACACATCCAAAAGAGCCAGTATATATCACTGTGTTATAAATTGATATGAACACTAATGCATTCACTTCTCTGGGACCTACACGCAGGGACCTAGATTTGGACTGACTTCCTGGCAAGTGCCCAGCAGGAAGCAGATTTGGGAGATTTTCCAAGGGTCAGCCTGCATGATGGCCACCAGGTTGTTCTTGCCTTGCTCTTGAGATTGCTCTAGTCAGGAGCATTGCTTGGACCCAGCCTTTCTTCACTCTCTGTGAAGCATAAGGCAGGGAAGGGTGATCATCTTCTTGATTTTAAATATTCTTTCACTTTTCAACAGAACAAGGGTCTTAGCAAAGCTGTAATGGAACGGTGGTCTTTGTCTATGAAATAGTGACTACCGATGTCCATGCCTTACCCAGGAGGTTTTGAAATGTGTTTCGTGGGCCACTGTGTGACTTTTTATAAAGCTCTCTGATGTTGACACATAAAAATTGGGAAATTGTTCGAATTAACTATTAACCAGCATGTGAGAACTTAACTGTCTGTTTAACTACTTTGCAACTCATTCCTTGTCTGAGGGGGAAAAATGTTCTTTTATTACTTCTGTATGTAATTAACTTGCATAGAGTAACAACGAGTATTGTTTTTGAGAAGAAATTTAGAAGCCATTTTTTTTTACACAGCAATCAAAGTGGAAGAAAAAAACAGCAATATTTCTCAAAACTTACCACGGAAGGATTGAAAATTCTGTACAGTAACATTTTATAAAAAAACATTTCTTCAAGTCTGGGCCATCTGAATTGTGGGTGTGACCAAACCCAAACAATTCTGAATCAAAATGGCCATTTAGAAAGTAAACTGAAAAAGCAAAGAAGGGAAAAGCTGTTTCCCGAGTCATCCCATGGAGAGACACGCAATGTTGGCAGGATTGGATGTGGGACCCCCGGAATGAGACCTGATTTTCCTGGCTAACAAGGGCTGTTTCCCTCACACCTCTGTTTACAATGCCTGCAAAGCTGGACCCCTCTGCTTGCAAGGCAGTGTCTTTGCCATGGCTGTGAGCAGGCGGGCAGCAGGTGGCGACATCGCATCTTACTGTCTGCCCTTCTTCTTCCTAGTGGAAGATTTAGAAAGAAACGAAGGGACTGCATCGAGACCCTACTTCGTGACTCCATCCCTGTTGAAGATTTTGCTGGAGCCCGATGAGGAGCAGGAGAGACAGTAGAGCTCACTTGGAAGCTGCAGCAGGGGCTTCCCTCTCCTCCTCGGCTGTGCACCTAAGTGCTGTGCTCTCGGGGACACTCATCACGACCTTGGTTTGCGTTTGCATGTTTCATACCAAAGCCTACACAGTAAGACGGAAGCCGTCAGAAGTTGCAAGAGAGTTGGTAATAACATGACACATTTTTTCATTCTCAGACCACTTGCCTCGTCATTCATTTTCCAGTAAGAGTGGCTTGGAGGTTTTGACAATGCTACTGTGTTCATGTGCTTTGACTAGTAGACAGATGAAGGGTCAATTATTTAAAATGATAACTCCTAATATATTTTTTAAGATTGCGGTGTAAAGAATTCTGCAGGCAAAGTTGATAAGTGAAGTGAAATAAATATTTGTAAAGGTCCCCCCCCCACACACATACATACTCCTGTTTCCCAGTTTCAAGAGCCACCTGCTCCAGTCTGGGCTGTGTCTAAGTAGAGAAGGTTTCCTGATATCATCCAGCCTGGTTCCACAACAAAGTGCCTTACTGCCTGCCTGATATCCCCAGCTTTGTGGGCAAGTTTACTGCATCAGAACCTGGTCGTGTCACTGCTCTGCTCATTATCTGGGAGCGTACCTTGTGTGCCAACCTCCCCCTTGTGCCTACTGGACATGCTCAGATGTGTACTGGATGCAAGAAAAAGAACACTTGTTGGATTTTTTTTAATCAAAAGAGTGATTTAAAATGTAAGGTTTTTAATAGTAGTTCCTTAAAAATCCAATAGGTATAAGACTATATGCCTCAGTTGATCCATACTGGAAAGGAAACCTGGTAGGCATCAAAAAGGGAACCTTTACCCCTGAAAGGATGCTCACAGGTGCCAAGTACCCATCACCCCCATTGTTGAGAATGGAGTCGCCATCAAAGCCTCTCCTGTATATGCCATGCCCCTTTCTAACTTTTTTATAGGAAGCAATCCGTTCACTTCTAACGTTAGTTTTCTTGTGCCAATAGAAATAGGGACAATGTAATTCAGTTTTAAATAACTTTTAGTATGACTAACTTTAAGGAAAATTGATTCCATTTGCTGTTGTTAAAGTGTGAGTCCATAAAGGACTGTCTGTCATATAATGATAATTGGTGAAGGATTTGAGAGTCAACCAAGTTACTCTCAGTTATCTATGATCACAATTGTTGAATGTGACTTTAGACACTTTTATGCCAAAAAGTTCCTGTGAGCACATGTCAGTGTGAGCTCTGTAATTAGTATGCTTCTGCTGTGCAGAAACATTAGGAACCTATAGTCTCAATCTCTCTGACAACTAAAATGTTTAATATTTAATTAGAGTTGTTGTTACTTATTGTATATTTGGGTTTTCTTCTAATAAAAATTTAGATAAGAAACACCTGTTTGCCTTTTTACTACTTCTTCTTCTTTTTCTTCTTCTTCTTCTTCTTCTTCTTCTTCTTCTTCTTCTTCTTCTTCTTCTTCTTCTTCTTCTTCTTCTTCTTCTTCTTCTTTTTGAGGCAGGGTCTCGCTCTAGCTCAGGCTGACCTGGAAATCACTATGTAGTCTCAGGCTGGTCTCAAACTCACTCAAGGCGATCCTCCAACCTCTGCCTCCTGAGTGTGGGGATTAAAGGCGTGCACCACGACAGCCGGCTGCCTTTTTACTTCCTTAAGCTAGAAACAGAGAACTGTTTTCTTGTCTCTTTCTTTACAAATGCACCGTGTTATAACAGCCCCTTTATCTGTATCAACTCTCTTGGATTTTTAACATCTAGATTATTGAAAAGTTTCCATTTCTCTCTAACTATGCACCACGAGATCAATCAAAACCAAAAGTGTATACAAGTAAGCCAATACTAAATGAGTAAAAAATGATTAAAAAAAAAACACTAAGCAATGCCCTAAATTGTGAATCGGTGTTTGTTTAATTTGTCCAAGGTCTGCTTACTCCTTCATCTGACTTTGTCAACATTCATCAGATGAAAATATCATTTTAAAAGTCAGAGATAAATTTAAAGAACCAAATTAAAAAAAAAAACCCTGAACATCAGCTAGTAATGCTTTCCTAGAACAAGATTAAATGTACCTAGTGCTGATCTATCTTAAGCAAAAATAGCATCTCTCGTGAGTCAGATTATAGCTTTAAAAATTAAATTCCTTTTAAAATTTAATGAGTTTTTTCAAAGATAACCCAAAACAATATTCTTACTGTTCTTTTAAAGTGTCATGAAATCCGAATAAGATGTTTGTTCACATTAGTAATGTTTTTCTTATTTGAACTAAAAATGTAGATTGGTTTTTCAGAAGAAATCCAGCTTCTACTCTGGAACTTAATGACTCCTGCCTTCAGATAATCAAACACTGACGTTGGTAAATCAGGCCCATGAAAACAGCCCATGGACTGATATCTCAACAGGAAAACGGCGGTGACAGTTCTGTGAAGGGTCAGGGAGAACATGAATGTGATTTAAACCGAGGCTGGAAAGCGGGTTCAGAGTCCCAATCCCTCCCTTCCCTCAGCATGTAGCTGACCAGCACTCGTCCTCACGAATGGTCTTTCACTTTTACAAGTGGTGCCTCAGGAAATTGCTCTTAAATGTTAAGCAGGCATAGTAATTATCTACAGTATTATCTGGTGCTGGGTTGGGGAGCATGCTTTATAAATCAGTCTCTTTTTGGAATAAGATATGGGGACAAAATTGGCTAAAATCATTATTGCAGACTAAGGTGTATGAAATGGTATCTTAACGGGTTTTCCAGTTTCTTGCAAACATTACCCTTCCATGTTTGTATGTTTAAAATATGGCTTCGATTACAAGGTTACAATGAACAAATCAGTGGATGCACCGGCCATTGAAACGAACAGATTTCTGTCTTTTAACCTAATTTCAATCGTGCAAGATTAATTAGAAAAAAGCATTACATATAAGTATCAGGAATAAGTGATTTTGCCAGAGTTACTTCCTGTGTATCTAATGGTTTTGAGTACTGAGCTTGGCAGACTTTGCTTTCAGGTGTAGCTGAGTCACACAGGTTTTCAGCAACTATCATCACCCTCCTCATTAAAGCAAATGTAAATTCATTCGTGGTTGGTTGTTGACACCACCTTATACGAGGCAGACACAAAGGCAATGTCACAAGCAAAGGACCTTCTTAAATTTATCAGGGCAAGTGAACCACTGCCGTCCCCCCCTTACAACTTTCCAATGGAAAAAGTAATTAGAACAGAGAAGAAAAAGTAATCAGAAGAATAGAGAATATGATAGTCTTTGTAATGATTTCTGTGCCCAGAGAATGAATAAGAGCTGTTACACGACACATTTAAAAGCTGTTGTTTATTATTACCTTTTAAATTTAATTTTTAACTTTTGATTGACAACTTCAATACATATAGACGATATACCATAATCATAACCCTCTCCCATCACCCCCCTCTATTCATTTAAATTTCTTTTCTTTTCCTTTTGGTGTGTGTGTGTGTGTGTGTGTGTGTGTGTGTGTGTGTGTGTGTGTGTGTGTGTGATGTATGGTGTATACACAAGAATGTGCCCCTTGCATATGTGTGTGGAGACCAGAGGAGAATGTCAGCTGTCCCCCTGTGTCACCCTTCTGCCTTACATTTGTGAGACAGAGTTTCTTGTTTGTTTCGGCTTTTTCATTAGACTGGCTGAGCAGCGAGTCCTGGTGATTCTCCCGTCTCTGCTGCCCTCAGTGCGGAGACAGCAGGCTTGCAGGGCCACGGCCAGCTTCTTACATGGGTGAACTCAGGTCTGCACCCCTGCACTGCAAGCACCTGTTCCCCAGCCCTGCTCTGGCTTTTCTTAAACGCCTACTGCATAAAGCAAAGCAGGCTAATGAGGGAGGCTATTGCAGATGCATGTACAGTGCTCTCTGTGGGTTCAAACCCACGGTTCACCTCTTTTCTGGCCCCTCACTATTAAAGAGCCCCATGTTGAGAAGGTGAGAGAGGGTTATCAAAGGAGAAAGATATGTTTGCATTGCAGATAAATAAATGTGGTGGTTCAACTGGACCCACTGCTGGAGTGACTTGGGAAATCTCCACATTCTTGTGCCCTGCTGCCTGAAAGGAAGGAATGAAAAAGTGTCTTAGGCATCGCACTGACAGCCAAGGAGAGACCAGAACCCTGAGGACACACAGTTTCATGGGGCTGAGTGAATAAAGTGCTTGTTGCACACGTGTGAGGACCTGAGCTCAGATCCTCAGCACCTGTGTAAATGCTGGTGGTCTTGGTGACTCACCTGTAACCCCAGCACTCCTGAGGCAGAGACTGGATCCCTGGTGCCAGGTGGCGAGCTAGGATCCAGGAGAGGCACGCAGATGGAGAGTGAGTAAGACACCCGATATTGACTTCTGGCACACACACACACACACACACACACACACACACACACACACACACACACACAAAATAAAAACTAAAGAACTCTAGTAAGACCCTAGAGTCCAGTGGTGATACAGGAAGTGGGGTGCCTTCTGAATACAACTTGCTAATCTATTTCAAAAGAAACTCAGCAAATCAGAAGCCAGTAATTAAACATATGCAAATAGTTTTCAGCTCTCTAGTAAACAGCACGAAGCAACCTGTGTTACAATAAAGCTAATCACATAGGTGTATTTAGCCCAAACAAATAACAGAAAAGAATGTTCTTCTACTATGATTTATGATTAAGGAATTAGAAAGTCGCTCTTAGAACGAGGTCATGTGTTCTCTTTCCTCCCGGTGGAGCCAGCGAAGGCATCCTGACAGTTAGTGGGAACATGACCCCAGCATCACCCCTGCACCAGGCCAGAGGAGATGCAGGACATGGGGACCTGTCCCTCTACGCCACAACTTCGTTCTAAGTTCTGCCCAGATTTCCTTAACACAACGCGACTTCTCGGTCACTAATGACAGACCCCCATGAGTAGCCAACACAAATTTCACTGGGATTTCCACTCTCCAGGCTTGCATTGATTTCCTCACCGTTGCCTTCCTTTTTCTTAAAAAATAATAATTTCTGGTATTTATCCAGGTTTGTAAAGTCTGGGAACGAGATGGCATTTGCATGGACCCTTAACCTTTCCTTGCTTTCTGAGCTACACAGAAACCTGAATAACGTTTAAATTTAATGTCGCATAACTGGATGATTGTAGCCTTGAAAATTGAAGCCTTTGGACTACACTTCATACGTCTGGTGGTGGTTTTCTCCATGCGCTGCTTCAAGAGCCTGTGAAGGCTGGTGGAAAGCCCTCCTCCATCCTGGCCCCTGGCGTTGGGTTACTAGGCAGGAAGTCCCCTTTGAACTGTAAGGCTCATGTCAGTCTTGATGATGGACAACTTCAGGCCTCCCTCCATAGGTAGACTTTATTTTCCTTAGACTGAGCAAGATGTCCCTGCAGGACCTAAGTAAAATCAGCAGAGAAGAATATATACCTAAAAGCAATGCTCTTTTCTCTTTTATTTTAGGTGGGTCCTCCATTTAGATCATGCCATCATACAAAAGGAGTGGATAAGAATCCTTTCATGCCATGATATTTAGATTACCACTGTGTTCTAGCTCGCTGTGTACACCAGTGAACACAAATTGTTTTGCCATCAGGATAGTTTTCAGATGCTAATTTTAGGAGTTATGTGATATAGAAAGAGAATATCTGGCTATAAAATATGATTGCCAGTTCAAACAAAAAGTGGAAATTAAGCTAAAGAAACAAAAAAAATTGGACACAAATGTTAACAAATATGTTGCTGTCTTCTTTTTATGTTACATTATTTTATAAATTTTAAATTTTAACCAGTCAAAAAATGGAGTTGCTAAAATTTTTTCTATTCAAAAGTTCTTTAAACCATGATTTTGATCTGTTTCTCCAATCACTTTTGGGACTTGCTTTTGCACAGGCTCGCCTTGCTGTATAAATTGCTCTTGAACTGGTTTTACCAAGTGTGAGTCATTATGAAATAGTCAGTCACAAATGGTCCTTAATGGCTCTTAAAAGCGGAAAATAAGCCACAGGTAGAGAGGACCCTTGATGGGCCTTGATTGCCCGAGAGCACTATGCCTGTGTGAACTCGTGTGTGTGTGTGTGTGTGTGTGTGTGTGTGTGCAAGGTGTGCACATGTATGTTTGGATGTGGTACAGCACACATCAGAGTACATGAATAAGCCTTACATAGCTGTGATCTTAACAAGAAGAACTTAACCAGATCCTCAGATTACCTTAATATTCAGACCAGATGGGCTAAGGTCAGCTCAAAGCACTTGCCTGGCATGTCCTGGATCTCTGGGTTCGATCCCCAGCACCTCCGGAAGGACAGAGCAAAAGAGCAAGGGAGAGAGACAGTGTCAGATGTTTTTTCTGCTCTGCTACATAATACAAAGCACTGAACACATTTGCCAGGTTCACAATCAAGGACTCCTGACAGTCCTCAGAGGAAAGATTCACTATAATACTGTGCAGCATAGATACATGGTTGTCATTGCTTTCCTAGCCAGCGTTTAGCTGAATCCTTTTTTAAAAATATTTTTATTTATGTATTTGGAGAGAGAGAGACATAGAATGAGAATGAATTTTTATTTTTATTTTATTTTTATTTGCAAGCAGAGAGAGAGAGAGAGAGAGAGAGAGAGAGGAGACAAAGAGAATGGGCAACCCAGGGCCTCTACCCGCTGTAAACAAACTCCAGATGCATGCACCACTTTGTGCATCTGTCTTTATGTGGGTCATTAGGCTTTGCAGGTAAGCACCTTGACCAACCCCTGAGCGATCTCTAAGCCCTGAATTCTGATTTTCTTAAAGTGTTATGTGTGTTTCACTAAAGCCCCAGGGCCATCAGTATTAGCACCACCAGGCCAGCCCCCAAACACCTCCAGAACACCCTCTGGATTGACACCTCCAAGGCATTCTCTGGACTCAGGAGAGGCATGCTCCATTCTCAGGACCTGAATGCAAATGCATGGAAGAGACTGGCCACCACCCCTTCCCTCGGGTCTAGAGAAGAAACCAGCATCTCGACCGACAGTCACCTAGCTGCGAAGAGAAGACAATATGGGAGATGTCTAAGTACATGCCTCTCTTTCTTTCTTTCTTCTTCAATTCTTTATGAGATGGAAGAAGACTCCATGTGGTGTAGGACAGGAGTTGCCTGTGGCAGGTGACTTCCTTCACCAGCCCCAGAAGACAGTGAGGACCTTTCAGATGTTGACCTTATTTTTTTTTCTCCCCATATTTATTCTCAATAATTAGATACATTGTATGAGCATGACTTGTGATGGTACCCCCATTTCCCTCCTCCCTGTCCCTAATCCACTGAGGGCCCTCCTCAGTGGGCTTGCTGGGTCAGTCCATGGGATGGGGGGTTATGGATTGTATGAGAGGTAGCCATTTTTTCTTTGTGTGCTGTAGTTGAGGGGGGGGGGCCATGTCTCTGGATTTTCTCCCCCACCATGGCTCTTACAATCTTTCCACGCCCTCTTCCACTCGGGTCCCTGAGTCATGGTGGGTGAGTTGTAAGTCTGCTTTACTGTTGAGGTCTTAATAATCTCTGTATTTCTGCTTTGGACTGTGTTGGGTATCCTCAGAGTCTATCTACACTGTCCTTTCCCAAGTTATCTGACTTGCTGTGGAGGTAGATCTCTTGCTCATCTCACCACTTCCTCAAAGGTTTCGTTTAGGCTCTATATCATAAATTAAGGGCGTTTCATGTCCTGCCTGGGTGACAGGTAGCATCTCAGGTCCTATTGTTGGAATTGGGTTGTCCACAGTTCTTACTGCCTTCTAAGACATACAAACGGAATCTCCAACCAAGAGTGAGATCATGATAGGATGACACAAACACTGTCAGTTTGGGGAGATTCTAATGGGTGTGGCATCTTCTGTAGATCACTGATCAGTAGGGGGTCTTCCCTTGGATCCCAGGTTCTAAGTCCTCATAAGGGTTTACCATGGATCCCAGCTCCAGTTAAGGATTACCTGCCACTGAGTGGATCTCTTAGCCAATCAGCAAGCCGGTGATTACCCACCTAGGTTTAATGCCACAATTGCACGGATGAGCACTTCTTGGTGTTAATGGTCTCTACCAGACGTCATCATTCTCGTAGCATTCAGTGTGTGTATCAGTGACCTCTGCCTTCTCGGAATATCTTTGGTCAGTTTCCCCTGGCAGCTCATGTAACACCTTCAGGCAGACTGTTGTCACACAACACCAAGAGACCCTGCTTGATCCAGAATAGTAAGCATCCCCTAGATGGTAGCATATGTAGTGACCATTTTTGTTTTGTTTGTGTGTTTGGGCCAGGTTCTTACTATGTAGTCTAGGCTGGCCTTGAACTCCATCCTCCTTCCTCAATGCTGGGATTACAGTCATGGGTCGCCATGTCTGGCACTAATGAACACCTTTATACACTTTGATCTTCAACACATTTGTATCACTGAAGGTCAAGGCATAGGTTCTGTAACTTTTTTTTAAATATATATTTATTGTCCATAATGAGTTACATTATTTAGTGGGTTAATGAGTTACATTATTTAGTGGGTTAGATCATGGTTCTATAACTTTTGAAGGACACAGACTTCTTAACTGTGCTCTCAGTCTTCATGCTGAGGAGGGGTGTTCTGAGGTCCACCTGTACCTCGATGTCAGGGATGTCAGGTTGCTGGATACAACACACCCCAACCATGTGTCCCTTGGAAGGAGCTGGCACAATCCCTCTAAAATAAATCCTCCCAGCCGAGGAGAGCAGGCAGAGGGTGGGGTGCAGAGGCAAGCCCATCTTATGGGGACCTTCATTAATGGACTTGTGGGTTGCCTTGATTTTCCACACGTCTGACCAAGTCAATTTCCTGTCTTGGATCCCAGATCATCTTGCCAGATCCCCAGTTTTCAGCTCTTCAGTCTTGGCTGGCTGGGTGGGTGATGGATTTTATTTTATTTTTCTCTATTTAAAACGCACCAAGTGTTTGCCTTGTGGGAAAGAAGCCAGAGCAATGTCAAGGGAGGGACATAAAGTTTAATTTTTTCCAAATGATAAAATTGAATCTGGTTTCTTCCCCTCCACCCTCTCTACTCTTTTTTAATTTGTTAAAAATTTAGTTGAAGACGGACATGGAATGATATCAACCTTATAAATATACAATTTTTGACTTTTAACAAATATAGACTAACTCCCACAATACTCAATTCCTTTAATTCTTTTGAACAAAAATATTGTCAGCAAGCTAACATTTCACAACTAACATCATAGAACTGTTATTAGCACAAGACTTGGTTGATTTTTTTTTCCCCCATGGAGGATTGTGTTACTCATTAAGACATTTTAAACATTGTAATGCTTTGTTTATCTCTAAGAGAAACTTCCAGCTCTTGAATACACAGATATAAACGAGCAAGACCAACATTTCCACGGTCTAATACAATTGATTTGACCAAGTGTCCCCTTAAATTTCTTTTTTCCCCCTTTGGTTTAGTATGAAAAATGTTTTGATGGTTTGTTTTAACCAATCTTGTTTTTTTTTTTACTTTATTGAAGTTATTATTTATTTAGGACAACGTAAATAGTATCTGGCTGGGAAATTGTGTTTATATTTTGTCATGGAGAAAACAATGCCGAGGGAAGAGGATGGCAAGCTGGGCTGTCATGTCAAGTTCCAATTTCCAGAAGGTACTCATCACGTGACAATGTGGCTGAGGAGAGCAGTCTGTCTGTGGCTCTGCCATCAAACCAAAGGATAAAGGGAGAAAAAAAAATAATGTTGATTAGTGGACAATAATCTGTTTGATTTTGATTGGCAAAAAAAAGTTAATTAAGAAAGCTTTGACCTTTAAGTTTCAAAGAAAAAAAAATTTTTCCTAAAACATTTGAGTAAAATCTCTCCGCGTCTTCCATCATTCTTTTGGCCTCTTACTGCACAAGACTGAAGAGGTAAGCAGAATCTGTCTGTAGAAAGATTTTTTCTGGAACAGCAGGGCTGAGAGAACTACCCTATTGTCCATCCCTCAAATGTCCCCAAAGCATTAAACTTTTGTTTCACAATCACCTGTAGACAAGTCTGTCTTCCTTCTTGGACTGTGAGCAGCTCGAGGAAGGGGCCATGTCTTATTCATTGTTAGAGTCTAGCAAAGAATCTACTTGTAAATGAATGAGAAATTAGTGAGCACGTCATCAAGGAGTCGAACAGTGGGATACAAAGAACACAAAGATCAATTAAGGTCTGTGGTCTCTGCAGCTCCGGTCTGATGAGAGAAGACCGTGTTTCATCGAGTCATTTTTAGAAGGGTGTCTTTTTTTGATCGACAGAAGACAGCTGACATCAAGTAAAGGAATTCACTTACCGTTAACATGTGCAGGATGTGTGATGGGATAAGGGTGCTGTGTGCTCACATAGGTGCGGATGCAGTACTGGGTTCACTGCCCTCGGCAGCTGGAGGATGACGTCAGGTGCCCCCTCCCCTCCCCGCCAGTTTTTTCTTGAAACAGAGTCTCTTACTGATTCCAGCGCTTGTCATCCACGAGCCCTAGAGATGTTTTCTGGTCTCCATTCCCACACAGGATGGGGTGACAGGCACGTGTGGCCATGCTCAGCTGTTTCTATGTGTTCTAAAGATTCAAACTCAGGGGCATGGAGAGATGGCTCAGTGGCTAAGGGTGCTTGCATGCGAAGTGTGAGGGCCCAGGTTCGATTCCCCAGTACTCGTCTAAAGCCAGATGCACAAAGTGACGCATGTAGTCTGGAGTTCATTTCCAGTGGCAAGAGACCCTGGCTCAACAGTCCTTCTATGTCATTCTCTCTCTCTCTCTCTCTCTCTCTCTCTCTCTCTCTCTCTCTCTCTCTCTCTCTCCTTGCAAATAAATAAAAAGTAGTTTAGAAAGATTCAAACTCAGGTCATGTCAAGCCTCAGGCCCTCATGATTGTGCAGGAAGTGCAGTTAGCCACTGAGTCATAGCATTCTTATGACAATGCTGACATTTGCTAAGATTTTAGTTCCAGCACAGTTTGCATTTCTTTTTTTCTTAAATATATATTTATTGTCCATAATGAGTTACATTATTCAGTGGGCAAACAATGAGTTGTTATCCCCGATTCCCCACTGTCCCCCTCCCCACCCCAATCAGCTGGATGATTTTTCTTCTTTCACTTACTGAGGGTTGAGGACCTCCATTCTGAACACTTGCTTTAGGACACTGCATTTAGAAAGGACATTTCACACATCAGCTCCATTTAACACTTGTGGTGGTTTCTGTAGATCAGGTGCTAATTCTCCTCTTCACCCGAGGGCAATTCATCTCACCACTTATATCCAAATTCAGAGGCCAACTTTCTCTTTCGAAAGGGTTTGACTGAAGACAAGAAAACAAGGCAGAGAAAGGATGCTAATTCTGCCTGTGCCTATGCTGGCGTCTTGTTTTCCTTTCTCCCCACATGGAAGCAGGCTGCTTACGTTTTGACGATGCTTTTATCTGTCGGATGGTGCAGACGAGAGCCAGCTGTTTCCCATAAAGCTATCTGGGAAATGACGATGGGGCTGTCTACCGTAGGGCCCGATATCTGATTCCACTTCTAGGGGGTCGTTCCTGATGAGATGATGGAGGAGACTTTCTAGAGAACAGGCCGAGATGTCAAGAATGGTTACTGCTGACAGATGCCAAAGTCGATGCAGCATGAGCAACGAGAATGAAATCCTCTGAGGGAAGAAGGGAACGTTGTGAGGATGCTTAAAAGTGGGGAGAAGCATGGTGTGTGGGGTGCACGGCTGGTGACGAGGTATGGGGTTGGGTTCAGGAGCTGAAGCCGTTCACTGATGTCCAGGTAACAGCAGCTGTTTCCATAGCGGAGGCCCTTGGAATCTCCACCTGATCCTGGAGAGAAGAGAACGAAAAACAAAAGACCTCACATGCCCGCAGCTCAGTCGTTTTCCAATGAGGAGCATTCTTGACTTCTCCTCACAGTGCCTATGGACAGAGCACTGGATCCAGGCCAGGACGTCATAGGCTAGAGCAGGGGACTGATGGCAGCTCCAACGGGGTGTGGAGACGGGACAAGAGCCCCAGGGGGGAAGTCTTGATCTGTGAGTTCTTGGAACCGGAGGAGACTCATGAGTAGAGGTCACGGAACCCAGTGAAATCCAGCACAGTTGCTCCCCCCACACAAGATAGCTTCTCTGGTTTGCCCCTGGGGAGCTACTAGCACTCTTTGGGTGTCCCTGTTGAAGAAGGTCTGAGAGAGCTCACGCCAGGTCATTTTCACACATTCACACTCACAAACACAGCACACATACCACACTCACACACACTGACACACTCACCTTCTTACACGTATTCACAGGTGCTCTTGCATATATACATACACATACTCTTGCACACGGTCACACACTCTCACAGGGACACACACACTGTTACACACACTGTCACACACACTATCGCTCACACACTCTCTCACACACAGAGTAGCACACACACTGTTATACACACAGTCACACAGTCTCACATACACACTCTCTCACACACACATACTGTTACAATGTCACATACACACTATCTCTCACACACTGTCACACACACACTCTTACACACACACTGTCACACACACAGAGTCTCACACACACACACTCACAATCTGGAAGCACAGCTCTTTGGGATGTGGTGGCATCTCTAATTTCCCTGGCAAAGTCCACTCTGGCTAACTCCCCTTGGCCCTTCTCTTTTTTAAAAAAATGTTTTATTTATTCATTTTCAAGCAGAGAGAGAAAGAGACACACACAGAGAGATAGAGCACTGGGGCCACCACCTTGTGAGTCTGGCTTATGTGGATACTGGGGAATTGAACCCAGGGCCTTAGGCACTAGAGGCAAGTGCCTTAACCGCTGAGCCATCTCTCCAGCCCCCCTTGGCCCTTCTCTTGTTCTGTCCAAACAAGAGAAGCTACACTTTCTCCCAGTGGTTCCTGGGGAGCCCCTGCCAAGGACTTATAGATGAGAAGGGACCCCGACCCTCCCCACTGGCTTCTTTCGTGTCCACCATCTCTGATGGCGCCGGCGAGCCTTGTGTGCACTGGTCAGGCCCAGTGGCCTTTCCCTAGTCCGTGCTGGGCTGTGGCCTCTCTCTCAGTAGAAGCTGGACTAGAAACGCTCTGCATTGCCACCTCTTATCCAGGGAGCGCTGGGTAAGGCAACAAGCTATTCATGGTGCTGCGTGGGGGTTGGGCACATTTGGTATTTTCCAAGCTTTGCAAGCTTTTGCACTGGGAGCTGTGGGGCAGGAGGAGAGGGAGGGCTCAGGGGATGGCCTGGCCCATCCCCCTCTGTGTCACAGGTACACCTTGTTTCTGATGGCTTCAGTGGGATTTTACTGCGTGTGTTACGGACCAGATACAGTCATCTAGACTCAAGAGTCTGTCACTTGTTTGCATCACGAGGTCAGCATATTCACAGTGCACTGCGACCCAGTGGTCAGCTGGTCAGCTGAGCTCCTGTTTATCACTGCCCATCACCTGCGGAGGCAATGATAACACACACACACCTATAGGTAGAAGAACGGTCTCCCTCTTCAACATACACACACTGCTTATGGGTGGAAGAACACACCCTCCTTTATTGCAGAAAATGAAACAAAATATATAGAGCCCCTTGGCCAATCAGGGAGCTGTTGGTCAGTCTATGATAAGAACCTGTGCGCAAGGCGGGCATGATGTGCAATAGCCAATCAAGACTGCCTCTTGAAACTTATTTACAAGCCAAGCCCATCTTGGCAAGCTGCCAGGCACCATCCTAAGCCTAAGCCAGGGTGTGCCTCCATGGGCCCCCCGAGGCATTCGTCCCCGACACTGTTGATGATGTCCCTGTGTGGCTGAGCCACTCTGCTCTGGTGGGACTTAGGGGACTGGCTGAAATGCTCTGTTTCTCGATTTTCCCATCTTTTAAATACCTCAAGTACCTCAACTGGGGCTATGGTCACCATTGGCATTCACCTGGGGATGCAGCTCAGTACCCTTTCAACGCTAAGAAGTTAATCATAAAGTTCCCAGAGACCCATGTCTACCGTGCTGTTGGGCTGAAGCACTGCTCCAGCCACCAGGTCCATTCAAGCTTTGTCTCCCACTCCATGGCTTTTGTCATGGGTGTCCTTACCCAGAAGCCTAAACAGAACTGACTACTGGAGACCCCAGAAATGTCCTTACCAACTCGAATGCAGATTAGCCATGAAGAATCCCAGAGAGCTTTATGAAGACGAATGTGGCTAACTCATAGCTTCTGCTTGGAAATTGTAGTCCCTCCAGGTCTCCTCACTCCCAACATCCCTTGCATGGCTATGTGGCACCCCAGAATAATTCCCAATATCGTAATTACCACAGGAAGTGAGACTTGTGGCGGGTACTTCTGTGTTGCTAACTTGGTGAGCCTGTGGTGTCCCATCGTTTAGCAAAAGACCAGGTTAGACAGGCTGGGAAGCATGTGTCTGGTGACTGACATTTAGTCAGTGGACGATGAATAAGGCGGATTTCCATGCTAATGGGAGTGGAAGGCCTTACAATGAGAAATCAAGATTTTCCAGAAAAGGACATTAGTTTCAGACTGTGATATTCCAAGCCTACCAGGAGACTCAGCCTGCTCTGCGGGTATAAAACTTGCTGCCCCCATAATCACGAGATCAATTCCTGGAAGCCAATCTATCTATCTACCCTCTCTTGCCTATCTTCTACCATGTTCCAGATGTGATATCTCTTTATCCCTTATCTTCAATCTTTACTTCTGTGTCATCTATTCTGTCTTCTGGATGGAGGAGAGAGACTGAAGAGACTCAGGTTAAAAAATAAAGGTCTGGGAAAGCTGATCCAAGGCCCTGAGATCCTCTCCAAGATTTTGGACGTGGTGAACCAGACCGAAAGACTGAGGTATGATGTCTTCACGGCTCAGGCAGGAAGCAGGGAATGCAGCTGAGGTAGGTGGGAGCGGGCAGTGTAGACGGGGCCTGGTAGAGGTGTAGATAAGAGGGCAGGCGCGGGACTACCATCTCACACAGGACCAGAGATTTACTGTGCTTGCGCTTTATTTCCTGTCCAAGGAATGAACTACCCTGCCTGAGAAAAGGCAGGTTAGTGCTACACTGGAGTACTGTGAGGAGACTCAAAGCAGGATTATAAGAGTTCTGCAAAGAAACAGAACCAGGAGGGTATCTAATATCTATCTATCTATCTATCTATCTATCTGTCTGTCTGTCTGTCTGTCTGTCTGTCTATCTATCTATCTATCTATCTATCTATCTATATCTATCTATGGCTATCTATCTATAGCTATCTGTCTATCTGTATCTATCAATCATCTATCTATATCTATCTATCATCTATCTATTATCTATCATCTCTCTATCTATCTTTCATCTCTATCTATCTATCTATCTATCTATATCTATCTATCTATAGCTATCTATCTATAGCTATCTGTCTATCTATCAATCATCTATATCTATCTATTTATCTATCATCTATCTATTATCTATCATCTCTCTATCTATCTTTCATATCTATCTATCTATCTATCTATCTATCATCTCTCTATCTATCTTTCATATCTATCTATCTATCTATCTATCTATCTATCTATCTATCTATCTATCTATCTATCTATTTATCTATCTATCTATCGTTTGTCTGTCTGTCTGTCTCTGTCTGTCTGTCTGTCTATCTATCTGTCTATCTATCTATCATCTATCTATCAATCATCTATCTATATCTATCTATCATCTCTATCATCTATCTATCTATCTACCTCTCTATTTCTCTCTACTTAAATCTATCTTCCTACCTGTCTCCTCATGGTGACTAAAAGATGATAGATAATAGATAGACAGACAGACAGACAAACAGGTGCTAGTGTTGTATGAAACATTTTCCCTAGAGAGACACAGAGTGTTCTCTGCTGAGGGCCACAGATGCAGAGCCTCTCCTTAGATAAAGAAGAGTAACTGGGGTTCTAGCAGCTAGGGTGGTGAGAGGACACCCGTGGTTATGGGGAACCTCAGAATTATTTCATTAGAACATTAAAAAGATTAGGTTCTAGCCCCACCCCGCCCCCAAGTTGGTGAGTTAGATGGTTTAGGGTCTGGAGGTGTGGCTTAATGATAGGGCACTAGCCTAGAGTATGTGAGGCTCTGGGTTCAAACCCCGGACTGAAACACAAAAACTGGTCACTTGTCCAAGCCTTAGATTTTTGGAGTTGGAAATGGGTATATGAATTGCCTAGATTTAAATCTTGGCTCTGCCACTTAGAAGCCTGGAAATCCATGCTGATTCTCACCAAAGGGGAAGGTGGGCTGATGAAAATAGGGAAGAATTAAAGGAAGTCAATAAAGTGTGTCTGGCACATAGCACATGCTCATGGAGAGGCAAGTCTTGTGTTAAATGTATGCAGCCTTCAGTTTTTGTTTTTAGTTGGTTTGTTTTACTATTGTTTGTTTGTTTTATGGCACAGGGATTGAACCCAGGCAAACCTGGCCAGCACTATGCCAGCAGAGCTATAGCTCCAGCCTGTGGGATGTTTTTGCTGTTGCTGGTTTTACTGGAAATCTGGTCTCACTCCGCAGTAGTGGGCACTCCCCAAACAGGCTGAGCAAGCCCCATCCATACTTACAGACAGACTCCTTTCTTCAAACTAAAGACATGGACTCCGTAGACAGGGTTTCCAGCTGAGAGCTATTTGAAGGTACAGATAGGTAGTGCTCTAGGTGATCGTGTGTGCAAGTGTGTGGAGAGAGGCCATCGACGGACATCAGCTGTCTTCTTACCTATCCATCTTACATTTTGAGACAAGGTCTCTCATTGAACAGGAAGCTCACTAATGTGGCTACATTCACTATCCAGCAAGCCCCAGGCCCCCATCCTCCTGTCTCCACTACCCCAGCACTGAGGTTACAGACATGTGTCACCACACCCTGCATTGGTATGTGGGTGCTGGGGATCGGAACTCAGGCCCTCGGGCTTCTGTGGCAAGCACTTCACCCACTCAGTCATCTCCTCAGCCCTTAAAAGACATGAGACAGAAAATGGCAGTTTTGGCAAGAGCTGGGGATGAAGCAAGCAGTTGCTGTGAAAACTCTTGCCTGCTATTATTCCCTAGAGTCCCTGAAGATTCCAGCCTGGGCTCTGCTCCCCTCTACACACATGGCTCATTCTACAGAAATTTGGCTCAGAAGTCAACCTATGAGCTCGTGCCCCTGGACTGCCCATGATCATACTCCTTCTCTCTCCGCCACTGGGTCTCTAAGGTAACCATTGTCACCCACTTTTGTCCCTTCCTTGGGGAAAAAAAGGAGAGGTAAGAGAACACTCAGAAGGCATCACGAGAAACCCAAGAGGGCAGGTGCTCGGTCCCCTTGGTTAGGCTTCTTATCTGAACAGCATGGTGTGGTTCAGTCCTGTTCCTATAATGGCCCAGGCTTGGGCTTTGTTCACACACAGCTCAGACACACCTGTGATCACTGGTTCATTTTTATCCCCACCTCTTCGGCCTCTTCAGGAAAGGGATTCCACTCTAGAGATGACCTCTGACCAGGCCAAGTGGATTGGATCTGACCCATTTGGAAGAGGAGTGGACCCTGGTGTTTGTAGACTATCAACCAGAAAACAAGCCACCTTGGAGACATCGTCTGTGTATCTCCATCACTCAGTGATGACGGCAGACTTTTGACCTGAACGTTAGAAAGCAGGGCTGGAGCCAGCGTCTCTGTGACCAGCCAGATGTCTGGATGTTTGAGAGGATGTGCGTGCTCATCCACAGGCACTCACCCAGATGACTGACTCGTATCTTGGCAACTAGGTAATAGCAAACGGCCTTTCAGTCAGATGTCATGGGATGAAAAAAAACAAAAAGCCAGCTGAAGAAATTTTGGTATAAACAAAATAGATCCATTTGTTCTAATTCTGCAGCCCCAGGGCTGCTTAAGTAAGTGCTGAGTAGGCCTCAGTTGGTAGCTTCCCAGGCCACCTGCCTCTTTGCCTTCCTCAGCCTTCACTGTAACCTACTTAGTGAAAGATAATCAAAAGGCCTTGGTTCAAACCCTGCCTTCTGGGGATGCTAGTTGACAACTCTGAGATTTAATTCATCTGGAAAGGGAAGAAGAGCTGATCCCATGACGCTCCCAGGAGTTAAGTCCTCAGCTCCGAACAGCCTCTTGTTAAGTAAGCAGTGGGCAGTAGGTTAATGAGGGCACAGTGTGAATTAGCCCCTGGCAGGACAAAATCCTCACCCAGCTGCGGTTGAAGCCCCCTTCACCCTCCCAGGGTTCCCCTAGTAACACCTCTGCCTATAGGCCTCAGAATTCAATTCCTCTAGGGGTTCAACAGAGACTTCTGGGGGTGCTGGGAACAGCCCTTTCTGGTGCCTCCTAGGCTTCCTCATATACATTTATATAAATTGGGGGAACGCATAATCAAAAAAGAAAAAATAGTATTAGCTCCTGAATTCAATTTAAACACTATTTAAAGATTACTGTGTCTTTCAGTCATTGCTTTCAGCGAGGTTTAATCACTCTGAAATTTGGGGTGCAGTTTGGAGAAGCTGGAGAAGAAGCTGGGGTTCAGAGCTGAGGGGGTAGCTTAGGAGTTCATGCTTTCCCAGCACGCAGGCTTCTGGGTTTGATCCTAGGTTTTTGATTGGTTGATTTCTTTTTGATTTGCTGGCCAGTGGAAGCAGTTAGTGCTATTACATGAGTTCCGTGAGTAGAACTTACCCAGTTCCCTGTGCTTGTCACGGGTTTTGATAACATTTATCCATTTGGCTTTAACAAATTCCAATTACCATTGAAGGCATCCTGCCTAAAATCCACTCACTTGTTTTTGATATTCCAAAGAATCCCCTGACCCAGGAGCAGTGAGGGCTCGCACTTTTGTTTGAGCAGAGAAAAATTCAGTACATACAACTTGTGTGGGTGGAGGTTAGCAAGAGGTGAGGACCCAGCCAGAAAACATTGTCCCTTTTTTTGGTGTTATAGCCCTGGAGTTACTGTGAACAGACAAAAGGAGTGGGCATAGCTTGGGACTTCCAGAATGGTCCTTCCTGGAGCAGTGAGACCAAGGAAGCACCAGGAAGCCTGGGATGTGGATATGCCATCAAGGACTGGGAGCAGAGTCCTTATTAAATGGGCCCGCTGCTGTACACCAGTCTGTAGAAACTAGAAAAGGGCCACGAGAGGCCATCGGAGCAGTTGGGCTTCAGATGGGAGTGGAAGGTGTGAGCTGGGAGCTGTGCAGGGAGAGTCCCAACGCCTTCCGATGGGGGAGAGACAGCCGAGAGTTTAAAGATTTCTACTTGGGCTGGAGAGATGGCTGGGTGATTGAGGCACTTTGCCTGCAAAGCCCAACTATCAGGTTCCGTTCCCCAGTCCCCATGTAAAGTCAGATGCACAAAGTGGCACATGCATCTGGAGTTTGTTTTCAGTGGCTGGTGGCCATGGTGTGGCCATTCTCTCTGTGTGTGTCTCTCTCCGACTCTCTCTGCTTGCAAATAAATAAATCATAAATAAATATTTCTACTAAGAACATCAAAAGAAAAGACTCAAGACTTGGGCTGCACATCAGCAGGTGCTATGCTTGGAATGAAAGACTTGGTTGTGTGGAGAGGAGGGTTAGCCTGTTCTGGAGGAATCTCTAATGCCAGTGCTACTCCTACCCCAAGAGCCACCGGGTCTTGATGTAGGATTGACAAAACAGCAGATACTGTCCTGACTGCATTATCATTAGCTTGTCAGTCAGTTCTCAAGGTAACCCTGCAGGTGGGCAGTGAGATGGTCCTTTCCAGAACAGCTCTGTGAGGTGAAGCACCAAAGTCACTCTCCCCACCTCTGCGGAGTTTGTCCCCTCAGGGGCTAAATCACCAGATGCCAAACCTACTTTCTCCTCTCCTCACCTGCAGCCTGGGATACCAGTGTGCCTGTGTGACTGTCAGATGTCTGCAGGGACCACCACTCCCCGTCCAGCCCCTCCCCTTGAATGGGAGGTGTCTAGTTAGAGCTACAACCTAGGTGCTAAAACTGATTGGTCAAAATTGATTGTCCCTCTAACTCACCTGGGGAGGACTTAAAACTAGCTTCCTGAGAGGAAGGCGGCCTCTTCCCCCACATGGCAATGGAGTAGAAGGACTGCTGACCCAGGCCTCAGTGAGGTAAGGCCTGTACCCCTACCCCAGGGGCAGGCTCCAGGCTTTTTCTCTCATGAATCTCTCTTTCTCATAAAGGGAGCTTTCTGTTATCTTTTCTTGGGCTGTTTATTTAACTAAATACTATAAGTTTTGTTAACTCTGACACATGTTCTCCCCACCCTGGTAGCTGGAGAACTCTGTAACTTCCCACATGATGACTGGGAAATTTCCTCATCCAACTCCCCTTTTCCTCATTTACTAAATTAGAATAAATGTGTAATTAAAATTTAATTCTGTCCCTCTGTGCAATTCTTTGGCATTAGAGGACAGGAACTCGGAATAGGAGGGGGGAGGGAGGATTTGAAAACTCTCTGTCTCTCTCCCTGTGTTGCTTATGAATATTAGATATAAGCAACCTGTATCACCTGGAGGCAAGAGAGTGACTGAGTGACTGTGAGGAGGGGACACAGGAGCCAGGGCCACCCAATAACAAGGGTCCCTCTGGACCACGAAGAGTGTTGTGTTTTCTTTTGAATAGGAAGGGAACACACTGGGTGCCTGATTTCAGTAAAGAGACTAAAGTAGGAATGAAACAGACCTACGTGCATGTATTTTAGGGAAGAAAAGAATGAAGAGCTGTGTAGCCCAGATAGGAGAAGGTGACTTGTCCTAGCCATCTGTAGTGACATTCAGGGAAGCCATGAACTCTAGAGACATTCCAAGGGTAACAAGCACCATACGCCAAGTCTTTCAGTTCCATGCCCAAGGTCATCTAGGGTAGCAAGAGGCTAGTCAGAATGGAGATAAAGCTTGGACTACGTGAAACCAAACTGTGATATTTCCATCAAGCACAGCAATCTGCCGCTCCAGATAATTGGGAAAGAGATTTCCAGTTTTCTATGCCTAACAGCAAAATAGAAATGGTTCCCATGGTGTAAAACTTCTGAGGAAATTGTGTGTGCATCCTGCTGAACCATGACCTCTTCTCTCCAAAACCAGGAGCTGACCGATTATCCAGAACATACATCTTGGTCTTCTGTGGTAGTTTTGAGTAAATGTCCCTGAATAGAATTTCTTATAATTGTGTTTTAAATTGCAATTTATAATTGTAATTTAAACCGTAAATTATAATTTCTTTAAGTTGTGATTAAATTGTCAATTGTCTCCAGGCTTCTGTCTGGAGGAAGTGCCACTTTGGCCTAGCCTCCTGGGGACTGGCCCTGTTGCAGTTTAGTTGAAAGCTGCGGGGACTTAAGAGTTGAGCTGAATATATTGTGTTTATATCTTGTATGATTATTAGTTTGTGGGGGCCAGGGGCGGACTGACATGGTTTGATACAGGTGTCCCCCACAAACAATTGAATGTGTTCTGATAGATCGATCCTCAGCTGATGGCAGTTTGGGTTTTACAACCTCGATGAAGCTGTGTTGTCAGGGGCGGGCTTATGGGGTTATAAGCCAGCTTCCCCTTGCCAGAGTTGGCACACCTTCCTGCCGCTGTTTGCAGTGCTGTGGCAGAGGTGATGTCCAGCCCTCTGCTCATGCCATCATTTTCCCTGCTAGGACGGAGTCTCCCCTCGAGTCC
>PVHP010001937.1:57886-97816 GCA_004024765.1 Zapus hudsonius | reverse complement strand
GAAATACCACCCACTCCACAATAACACAAACCTAGAGATCCGAACTCTCTGTTGATGAAAAGTTGGACTGTTCTGTTAGCCTCCTGTAGTAGAACAAATCTGGATGAAAGAGCAAAACTTAAGACTCCATGTGGTTCATCACTGGCTTCTACAGTCAAGACAGCCGTGTAACCCAGAGCATCCAGCAGAGCGACTCCTGCTGGTGGGACTCCTAAAAAATACCCAAGAGCCCCTCAGGAACCTTAGTGGTGATCTGGCATTAAATTTTTAAGCACTCAGAATGCTTACTGAGACATATCAAGCAGAAACAGCTCTTTTTGTTCACTTCTCTGACAAAGCCCATGAGGCTGAGAGCAAAATTCACATTCCTTTTTCCTACTAGACAGCCAATCAAAAATTCTTCTAATGGACATATTACTGTCATTATTGGTTATATTAATTGTCTGAGTTACAAAAATTTTGAAGAAATTGCATAAAGAACCTGAATAAAATGAATAAATTTTATTTGTCCACAGAAGTAATTGATTCCAAATCCAAAATGGTTTAAAAGCAATAAAATAAATTGATAAATCTCTGTCTTTAGAAATGCATCTCTTTCCAAAAGTACCTATTTGGAAGTCAGGTGATCTACATGTGTCACCCCAGCACCTGAGAGGTTGATGGAGAAAAATCATGAGTTGGAGACCTTCTTGAGCTACCGAGGAAATTTTGAGGCTATCCTAGGCTACATAACAAGATCCTGTCTCAGAAAACTAATTACTGATGTATCAAGAAAATAAATAAATAAATAAATGACTGTCTAACAAGATGTTTTAAATCTTTAGAGCTTCCCTCAGTCCATAAAGATAAGTATTGCTACTCCATGTCAATCAAAAATTTCTATACAACCGACAATAAAATAACCTTTTTTTTTATTTGAGGCCAAGTGTTACCTTGTAACCTGGCTTAACACTTGCAATATAGTCCAAGCTGGCTTCAACCTCACAAACCTCCTGCCTGAGCCTTCCAAGTGCTACACCACCATGTCCAGCTCCAAAGTAACATTTTTTAATTGACATGTACCAACTTATTAAACACAGAGATAGCAGCTATCATTTATTTCTAAAAGGAACAAGAGTTCTAAACTGAATTTTAAATTACCTTGTGTCTTGATATCATAAAGAATGATTTGGTGTACTTCTTTTTCCTCAGGAATGCTGTCATCCAACAAATGTACAAAGATTGTTTTATTCAATGTTCCCTACAACAGAAAAAAAAATCACCCTGTATTGTTACTGTATGTAATCTCTCTCTTCCTTTCATTAGTCTTATGAATTGTGCATCTATAGTGCCATTTGAACAAAAAGTTCTTTGGCTTAAAACTTTATTAAATAGAAACCATTGACTCCTAATCAACTGGACTTTAAACAAATAGTAGCTAACTGTAGAAACTTTGAGTGCTGAGCGCATCAATTGAAATCTTAACTGAATAGCAGAAGTGAATAGATCAAAAGAAGGAGTAAGAAAACATGGGGAAAGAAGACATGGGGTTCCGGTTATCATATGAAATGTGAGGCAAAAGGCAGTGAGACTTGGCTCCATATCAATGCAGCAGAAACCAAAAGACAGAACAACAACAAACAAGAACACAGACCAGGTGGGTGTGAAGAAAGAATGGCAATAAATACAACAGATGTGTTCATTTTCAATCCTAGCTTCCTCAAAAATACAGTGTTTTCTTCTAAAAATTCACAGCAAATTCTCACAGTATTACCTCAGAAAAAAAGAGTTGTCCCGTAAAGTTTGCAAAATTAAGTTCTAGATTTTGCCCAACAATTTTCCAATCCACAGTAACATTTCCTAGACCAGGAGGTGTTCTGATCACATGGAATTGCAAAATTTCTCCTGCAAGTGAAATGTACAGATTGGTAAGAACATAATGGAAAATGAACTTAACATCTGAACTCAACAAAGCCCAAAACCTAAACATGCAATATTATGGCACCTTTTCCAAGAACATCAGAGAACTGTTCTGTTTTGAATCTTCCAGAAACTCTGTACATGCTTAATGTTTATTAACAAGGTGATCCCATTTCTAAATATAATCAGTCAATAGAACTTCAGAAAATTCAATTTGTTGAAGTTAAAAAGGCACATGCTAAAATGGGAAACACAAACCAGTATGCACTCCAAAACACACAGCAGTACATGAGCGCCTGTGAGTCAGTGTTCATGGTCAGAACACGAGTGTTCTGTTGGTCAGTGTTCATGGTCAGAACATGAGTGATCTGTGGTAAGTAAGTGTTCATGGTCAGCACAGGGAATATTACAAGTCAATTCTTTCCTTCACTTCTCAGAAGAACACAAATTCCTTACACCCATGTGCAATGTGATTTTACACAAGGCATGCATAGAAATGCTTGCAGATACCTGAAAATCACATTTCATTAGATTGTAACTTACATAAACCATCAATGACTTTGTTTTATAGAGAGAAATACAAAGGAAAAGGTCAAATCTGCATCAATTTCTGTAACTGCATCCAAGTTACAGTTCTCCTTCCCAAATGACTGAGTACCTTTGTAATAACCCTGAATATATATTTCTTTCTCTTTATTTTTATGTTTGGCAGTGCTTTGTGTCAAACCTAGGGCCATACACAGACTACCAAGTACTTTACCAAACACAGAGCTGTAATATGTTTCCTTCCTTCCTTTTTTTTTTTTTGTTTGTTTTATTTCAGGTAGGGTCCTACTCTAGCCCAGGCTGACTCTAATCTCACTCTGTAGCCTCAATGATCATTATACCTCAGCCTCCCAAATCCTGAGATTAAATGCATGAGTCACCACACCTGGCTCTAAATACATATTTCTAATAAAAATTTCTTAAATGAAAATATCATACTATTTAATTATGAGAATATCTTAACATTAATCACTAAATACAAAATAAAATATTTACACTATTGAGTATGATGAGTATGATAATATTCACAAATGAGTATGATGAAATATTTTTACAACAGTGAGAGATACTTATAAGAAGATAAAAGCATCAGCAAGAGTTTGAAGCACATTTCAATGCAAAAATATTTAGTTACCATTACATCAGTAGATTATGTCCTGTATTTTAGGGAGAGGAGCACATAAGAAGTACTAGTTAGGAATCCAATTATCCAAAGTTTTAATACATATAATGGAAAGTATAAACCCAACCATATTAGCCATCACAGCATTTTAAATCCTTATTATAATTGTAGAACTCATATGAATAAACAATGGACACTAGTACAAAATACCGGAGGCCCGTTACTATACAACAAAGAGTTTCTTACAGAGCAAGCCTATCCTGAAATGCACAGGGAGATCCCTGAATCATCAAAGTGCTTTCTCTAGAATTAGTTTTCAAAGTTTAGAAAACACAAAACCTGGTAATCATTCAAAAATCATAGCTGGAGCAAATGAAAAACTGCAGAAGAACACAAGTAGTAAGAAAACAAAAAAAAAGTATAGGTCAATAAACACCTATGTTGAAAGGAAACTATGCTCACAATCATTATTATGACTACAGATAAAAATCAAAGTTGAAAGGAGAAGAAATTTCTCTCAGACATAGTGTATGCAAAATACTCAAAGTCTTATGTTAGTTTAAAAAATCACTTCTGGAAATTAAGCCAGTTACCATGGAAGTAAATTGCAAGACAATATTGAGAGAAATATAATTGGAAGCATGATAAATATGATACACATGAATAAAAAGTACATAGTACCCTTCAACTGATGAACAGATGAGTATATGGTACATGTATACAATGGAGTCTTATTCAGCACAAAGAAAAATGAAATTGTGAAATTTTACAGGGCAATGGGTGGATCTGAAAAAGATTATTCTAAGTGAGGTAACCCAGGCTCATATTTGGGCTGTTTGCTTAAATGACTAATTCCCTTTTTCCCCTCCTTGAAGCTCCTGCAGATATTTATCTGTTGGTACTGGAAGGATCACATTATGGCTTTTGGGTGAAGTTCAAAAATAATATAGGTGCTGGGCTCTGCTGTTTCTCCAAGATGATACTGTGGTTTCCACCAGCACCTCTTGCTTCTTCAGAGGCCTTCAGTCCACTATGGGCATCATCACACAAAAACCCACTTTAATTTGCATGGTAAAGTTGCCTTATAGTTCAAATCTGTTTAAATGCATGTGGGATATCTATTATTTTTGAACATTTAAAAACAAAGTTCTATTACAGTATTAGAAAGCACATGCCTGAGTCTAGCTCTAAACCCTTTCTTGAATCTCATGCTTCTTGGGCCCTGATCTGATGTATACCCTCCATCACTCCAACACTGATAGGTTCTCTTGTACATTTTTTTCTTCCTTATACTTCCACAACAAAACAGAAACCAATCTGCAACATTCCTCTTTAATTTATTTTCTCCAATGTTTCTCCTTTTTTTGCTCTCAGGACCAAAGGACAGTGTTCCTCAAAACATTACACCATGAAGGACATGAGTTTAATTATTTTATTTTGTTTGCCTTGATTTCTCAAAGACTGACACTTGTAAAACATAATAATCTTACTAGATAATAACTAGGCTAGCTGAATAGCAAAAGAACTGACATACAAAATAGAATCCACACATACTGCTTGTAGATATTATAGCAAAATTAAAATATCATAGTTTCTAATCTTTTTCCCTTGACATAGACAAATACTAAAGACTTTGGGCAGGAACTGGCTGTAGGTTCACACTTTGAGGAGACTCTGACCCCTGCGGGTGGCTGTTTCTTAGACCCCCTTCATTATTTGCTTCTTATCCCCAGTTCTTCGTTTAAAACCCCTCTGTTACTGTTTGCTCTAACCTATTTTGGGATCAGTTCTCATTGTCTTCCATGTTAGTGTGAGACTGATTACTTTCTTTTTTTGGTCACTGATGAAAGCACACTTTCTCCTTGGTCTTTTCTGCCTCTTCTCCCCTCACTTCATCTTTTCCCGGCATCTTAGCCTGGTGTTCCACATGGTTCCTTCCTGAGTAATTTGCTTTTCTTCTCTACAGAGATTGTTCTTCACTAGTATCACCTCTCATCTCTTAAAATCCAACCTCCCCCTGCATTCTGAGGCACAGCTAGGTTCTCTCACTGACTGCCTTCTTTCAGGTAGACAAAGCTGCTCAAATCCATTAGTTTTCTACCTCAAGTCATTTAGATGTTGAGGACATTTCCTGTCCTGTCAAGTCTGAGAGCAGACACAAACTAAGTCCAACAATCTCTCCTCACCAGCTGCCCTAGAGCACGGGGGCTTTGGAGTCCAGCCCTGCTAGGACAAAGTTCCACCAATGACCCCAAATTCTTTCCTTATGTAACAATGTAGTATACTCTTTCCTTATGTAACAATGTAGTATACGCTATCATAACCATGATATAGGACTTGTGTTAAAATTAAGTGAAATAATGGGTATAGATCTGCTACACAGAAAATGCCCCATAAATTACTAACTAGTCCTGTAGTGACTTTTTACTAATGCTAAAAACAACTTTTGGAGTTTATGCTTCTCCACCTCCTTGCAGGCACGTGCTGCTCTGCCTGCCTCATGCAGTGCAGGGGATCAGGCCCAGGGCTAGGCAAGCACTGTCCCTCCTGAGTGAATCTCCCCCAAACCCACATAACTCTCTGAAAGTGATGTGTCTTGAGACTGGATGTGTAGCAGGGTGCTAGTCATTCTTACTAATTACTGCTATGACAGCATGCAATCCTAAACCATTTTTTATAAAAGAAAAGAAGTGCACCAGGTGTGGTGGCGCACGCCTTTAATCCCAGCACTTAGGAGGCAGAGGTAGGAGGATCACCATGAGTTCAAGGCCACCCTGAGACTACATAGTGAATTCCAGGTCAGCCTGGGCTAGAGTGAGACCCTACCTCGAAAAACCAAAAAAGAAAAAAGAAAAGAAAAGGAAGTCCAAAAAGTAAACATTGAGTGAAATTAGTTCAGTAAGCCTGTCAGTTGGAAGTCTATATAACAAGGAGATAGATAATGAGTAGTAAAACATTCAGTGTCCAGCCCAGTCACTAACTAGCATCTTGACCTTAGAAAGTTATTTAATATCTGTACTCTATGTGGCAGGTTCATGTGTAAAGTACAGACCTAAATACATAGTACATATCCATCTTATCTCTTAAATCCTTAATGTAACATGTTGGGTTTTTTTTAATTTTAAATACAAACCATATGGTGAAACACACTCTACAAATGTCTCATTAATTCAAAAACAGAATTATTCAAAGATGCCACTTTGATAATGTTTGAAACAAAAAATTAGCATGTCAATGAGATGGAATATTAAATAAATACTGCATAAAGTTTGGCACTCTGGACATCAAGCACAGTAGTTATAAAATCTAGACTATAATATTCACATTATCGTCTATTACTTGCTTTAATCGAAAGCCAATGTTACACTGTTTAACAGCAATAGTTACCAAAAAGTCATACTACAGTTGCCAAGACCTACACTAAGAATTTTATATCACTTCTCACAAAGAAACCTATGAAGCACATGCTATTCTGTCATTAAGAGAGGAGAAAGTAGGACATCCAGGGGTTGATATTACATCACTCACAGCAATGAAGGCCGGCAAGCAAGAACACAGTATCAGTATGCGAGGTTACTACATGGAGGCAAGCAGTCAAAGCTGCATAGCCCTCTGCCAAAAATGCTACATAGATCAAAATCACAGCTCAAAAATAATGAAAAAAAGAATCAGAAGCTTTGAGAGACTAGACAAAAATGACATCCATGAAACAGAGAAGGAATGTGTTCAACACAAACAGGAACCCACCTTCATGACCTATGATAGATCTGGAGGTCGTCTGAAAGCTAACAATCCCCGCCACATTATCATTGGCCAAAATGTTCACTGTCACAGTGGCAGAGCTGGGTGAGATTCTGCTTCCGCCTTCAGTGTGCACCAAGCTGACCACAATGCTTTCATCTTCTTCTGGCTCAGAATCATCCAAAATGGTTAAAATCACCATCTTTTTGGTTTCACCTATAAAAAGTTAATGCAATTATGGGCTGGAGAGATAGCTCAGCATTTAAGGCACTTGTTGCCAGTGCCTAAGGACCTGGGTTCAATTCCCCAGTTCCCACATAAGCCGGATGTACAAAGTGACACATGCCTCTGGAGCATGTTTGCAGGGGCTAGAGGCCCTGGCATGCCCATACTCTCTGTCTCCCTCTGTCTTGTTCTCTTTGAATCTCTCTGCTTGCAAATAAATAAAAATAAATATTTTATTAAGTTGACGGAATTAAGATCCAATGCAACAAACCTCACCAACCCAGAGAACTCATTTAAAGAGGTAAGTCAGCCATCTGAGTTCATTATATTAGCTCAGTCTTAGGAGTCACAGTACCACTACTACTGCAATTTTCATGTTAAAACACTTATCTGTTCCATATATGAACCATTTAAAACTTCATTAGTGTGGACAAATTATGAACATCTTGAATTATAGGAAAGTCAATGGGTAGAATTACTTAAAGACACACACAGAGAGAGGAGAGAGAGAGAGAGACAGAGAGAGAGAGAGAGATTTACCTCCTGATCTTTAGTCAAGAACAGTAACCTAAAACCTAAAACTCACCCAGTATGACTCAGGGAACTGAGTGGAAGAGAGGGCAGAAAGATTGTAAGAGCCATGGTGGGGGCTAGAAGAGTCAGTGAATCTGACCCTAATTCTAATTCATTGGCAACATAATACTATATAACACTTATAAAATTTTCTATAGTGCTCTGCAAAAGTCCAAGAATTCTATTACAAAATATTCACTAGACTTAATATAAATATCACTTTATACTGATTATAATAGTATAAAACCTTATACCATTTTTTCCTTCTTTACAGGCATGATAGCAAACACCTATAATCCCAGAACTCAAAGGCTGAGGCAGGAAGATTACTTTTTGAGGATAGCCTGAACTACACAGTGAGTTCAAGGTGAGCCCAAGATATACAGCAAAACCTTATCTCAAAAAACAAAACCAGGGCTGGAGAGATCGCTCAGTGGTTAAGGCACTTGCCTCAAGTGCCTAAGGCCCCGGGTTCAATTCCCCAGGACCCACATAAGCCAGACCCACAAGGTGGTGGCCTTGGTGTACTCTCTTTCTCTCTCTCTCTCTCTCTCTCTCTCTCTCTCTCTCTCTCTCTCTCTCTCTCTCTCTCACACACACACATTCTCTATCTATCTCTGCTTGAAAATGAATAAATAAAATATTTTTTAAAAAAACAAAAATTATTTTCATTTAAGTTTTATCCTTTTTTGCCTAATGCTCATGAAAACATTCACCAACTGGTATTTTTTTCCTCCTACCTAGTACTGCTTCTGACCCACATGCTTGCTACAGGTACATGGCTACTCTTGTGACAGGCATCCTTTCTAGATTAAAACCTGCCCTGAGGTTGCCTGGTACAAGAAAAGCTCTGCTGTCATGCAGAACGAGATTAAATTTGCTATTCCCTGAGCAAACTGACTATGGGTCTAGGGAGACTGCCTAGTGGTTAAAGTCACTTGATTGCAAATCCCGCAGGCCAGGGTTTGATTTCCCAGGACCCACATAAAGCCAGATGCATAAAGTAGCACATGCATTTGGAGTTGGCTTGCAGTGGCAAGAGGCCCTGTCACACCCATGTTGTCTACCTTTCTCTCTAGGGAAAGGAAGGAGGGAGGCAAGCTATTTTAGCTGACTATGATGGCTTTCTCACAGAACACTGAAGTCCATTATTAATACCATGACTCACCTTCAGCAAAAGTGAGGATGTCTCCAGCACCTATAAAGTCTACCCCTTCAGTCGCTGTTCCACCAACAACACACCATTCAACTGTCACATGACCTAAGCTGCCTCCCGTCCTGTGGATCACCAGCTCCACCGAGGTTTGCTGCTCCTGCACCTCCACGGCTAAGCCGTCTTCCGAGGTGTTGGGACTGATACTGTAAAAAATGAACACCCCAAAGGCATCCCCATTCAATGTTATGACAACTGTAGAAGTATTTGGCTGTCCTATGCTTGGCTGATTTTTAAAAGTGGCTGTGATGTTCATCAGGTGAACTTCAAGGAGAGAAATGAGGAAACTCTCATCCATCTCGGGGAAACTATCTGGAAGTACAGGAACAGTGAGATTCGCAAACTCATCACCTTCCAGCATGATGGCCCACTGCCTTGTCACAGGCTCGTAGTCACTACTGGCCACAGCCTGCCCACTAAATAGAGATGCTACCCTGGTCATGTTTTTTCTGTAGGTCCAGAAGTCTGAATTGTTGACAGACGGGCTGACCCATGATGTCATCCAAAAACACTGGGCACCTTCGGAAGCCCCGAAAATTGAAAACGCTGAACAAGCGCGTTCTTTCAGGCACCAAGTGGCACAGGTATACTGGGGTTCTCCCACGGCAGAGACATTCACCCAAGTTCTCAGAAGTGGGCCAGGCACCCCTGGAATTGGCGCTTCATAGTAGGAGAGTAAATCTTGACCTTCCTCAAATGCAAGAGCCACGACATCAATGTCAGAAGTACCATAGAAGATCAGCAGCTGGCCAAAGTGCCCTCCGCTAGAAGGTGGAGGGACAGTAAAATACAGGTTAAGCTCTCACACTTGTGTGTTCAAGAAGAGCAATGCCTATTATCATTTTCAATATTTCCATAAAGAGCTGGTGCAAATACAACCAAGTCTCTGAATTGCATATGTCTTAAAATTTTGTTTTCTGGTGTAAGGAAAACTTGCTAATTGCTAATCAAATCACACTTACCTTCAATATGAAAGTATTCTGCAAGGTATGGAAATGGTATCCACTTTAGAATTTCCAAACATTATTAGACAATGTTTATTACTAAATTTCACTAACACGAAGTAACAATTACAGCAATATGGAAACATTCAGAGAGATGTCACTAGGTCCCTCAGCCCTAATATTCTATTTATGAAGGACCTCAATGAACACTGAGTACCCTACAAAAGAAATGCAATAAAAATAGAACCTGAAAATCAACTCTTTCAAACACCACCAGAGTGGCCATTAAGGTAAAATCAAGTTGTATTTAAGTTCCAACTGTAACAGGCCACAAATTACTGTGGTCAGAAAGTACAGTGGTTAAAATCTATTACCCATTACTCAAAGAATAGGTATAACAATTATGATGGGTGTCTTTATATCCAAAGGCATTACTCAGTTAACACAATTTAACAACCTATTACTTAAGTGATAAATTGCTTGGTTGCAGAAGGATCCTTTCCCACCCACACTCCCATTCCTCGCACAGATGCAAGCCACCATATCATGTACCTTCTCCTGACAGTTATATTAGCACAGGAACTCCTTTCCAGAGGCTCTTGAACACGATAAACCGACTGAAGAAAGGCTACTGTACCATAAGGGTTATCATTGGCTGAAATAATAATATTTGCCACTCGATCTAACCCAATTGTACCTCCACCAGAGGCATCAGTTAGCTGCACTTGGATAACCTAAAAACACAGTGAAAACTTCCTTAACAGCATCCCAGTTCTGAAATTAAAATTAGAATGATGTAGGAAAAATATCAAATATATCCACATTAGAACAAATCATTTACATTTACAAACCCAACAGATAACAGGATAATCTGTCATCAAATTTTAATAATAGAGCACAATTATGCATAAAAATATAGTTTAATCCCCTTATTATATATAATATATGGCTCAATATAAAATATTTGTATTTTTATCATTTCAGTAATATGACTTTTATCACATATGCCTTTCTTATTCAAGAAAAATACTGAATGTGCGTGCATCTTAATGTAACTGAGTATATTATGCTTCATTTTCCACATTATCTTAAATGGACATTATTAACAACACTGAAATGAAAAAAGCAATATAATGCCATCTAAGTTTAGAAAAAAAATGTATGGTCATGTTAATGTATATAGCCAATATTTTATAAGTGAATAATGACATAAATAGTACTTAGAAGAAAATTTTACAAACTCCTATAAAAAAAACAACTATAAAGTAAATGCTACTAAGGGGAATTTTATGAGATCTAGACATTAATAATATTTGAATTGTATAAAATATAATTATACACATCAAGTGAGTGTTATGAATCATTTTTTCCAATGAGACTATTGTTATTTGTCACACTGCTTTTTCATCATGAAAATATTAAGAACATGTACCTAGCATATTTTTACATAATAAACTCTTGATAAATATTCAAAGAATAAAGAATTACATGGAAAATCAAAATCTACACTTAGTTAAAAGTGTAGCAGCTCACACTCAAAAGGAAGCAGACATGCAAATTAAGTTTATATAAAACAAATGCAGCAAAATTATAACAGATGCATATATAATACATATTTAATCATTTAACCAAAATGTTGAAAACTATAATTACACACACAAAAATACATCTTATAGAAGCCAAATGTCATGTATGCACCATCTATTTATTCCTGCTTTTGTTAGTGGTAGGAAGCACTTTTACAATGGAATATTCTTCCTATCTTTGCAGAAATCATTTATCCGACACCCCACAACAACAGTCATCCGCTCTAGTCACATAAGACAAGGCACAGTGTACAGTGTCACTCTATACTACCCAGTCCTCTCACCTCTTCAATCTCCGGAACGTCGTCGGCCAGGACCTCTAACAACAAGGTTTGAATGGTTTCCCCAGGGGCAAAGGTCACATTACCTGAGACAACTCGCAGGTCGCCAGTAGCAAGCTGTCCATTAATGGTGGCAACCCACTGAACAGTAACATTGCCGAGTGTCCCAGAATTTCGAATTATTGGCAGGCTTACTTTCACTGAGTTAAACTCAGGTTCCTCTACAATAAATTTAGGAATCTGAAAACCTGAAGAGCAAACAGAGAAAGTTAACACTGGATACAACGTGAAAGTGAAGAGTCACCTCCCACCACCTTTGAAGGTGGATTTCCCCCCAAGCAGTCCAAGCAGCTATGATAGAGCTCTGTGATACAAGTTGGCCAGGACTGACAAAATTTCCAAATAACTTTTTATTGTGTTGAAAACAGGAATCGTAGGTTCAGATGTCTACAAGGCCAGGCATTTGCCAGATATGAGTGAAAGAAATCCAAGGAGAATTATGAGTGACTGCACTGGACCAGCCTGGCCCACAGAGATAGCTGCCCTTTTCTTCCCAGGCTGATATGAAGTAGGAAACAGGGAGTTGAGGTCACCAGATTTTCCTACTTATCCAGAAATCAGAGAAATCCAAATCTGAATGGAAACTTCTACAAATTAAATTATTTTTGTTTTTGGTGAATTACCTCAAACTAAAAGTAAAGCAAGGGGATGCCTGTCATCCTAGCACAAGGAACGCTGAGGCAGGAGGATCTCATTATGACAGGTAGTGAGAGCCTGTCTCTAACTCCCTCCATATACCAAGTCACATCACAAAACACATCTAGGAGCCAGATATGACACACACAAACAGTTTATGAATTCCATCTGTAGTTAGAAGATGTATTACCTTTTTGTAAAATGAACACTAACCTCTATCAGTTGTTCTATGTTTCAGTAGTAACATGGTGAATAAGAACACTTGAGGCTGGAGACATTGGCTCAGTCAATTAAATGCTTGTCTTGGAAACATGAAGACCTGAGTTTCCCCTCTGTACCTATGGCCTGGCAGCACACACTGGAGAGGCAGTTAGGTGGATCTCTGGAGCTCACTGACCACTCAGCTAAGCTAACTGGTGAGCTCCAGGTCAGTAAGAGATCCTGTCTCAAAGGGTGAATGGCATTCCTGAGGACAATGGTGGCTGTCCTTAGGCCTCCACACAAATGATACATGTGCACACATATAGCCCCACACACATGTGCCCTCATGCATATATATACATATATATATATATGTGTGTATATATTTACCCACATATACTTGCACTCAGACACATATGCATACCACACATACACACGGAGATGTGAAGGGGATAAAAAGAACACTTGATCATATCAATGCTGAGTCTTAAAAATCTAAAAATGAAGGTCATGATCTGTGACTCATAATGGGTGAATAAAAGAATCAAACTATCCCAATTACCAAATAATCCGTAGGGGTCATCAGAAGCCTCAATAATAATGATGGCTTTGGTAAAAGCCCCTATTTTGGCTCCTCCTGTTGTTTCATTCATCAGTTGCACAAGAAAAGATTCTTCCAGCTCAGGGGAGATGTCATTAATGATATATATTGGCACAGCTTTACTGGTTTCCCCTTCCAGCAAGACCACATCTGATGAAGCGATACTATAATCCTCACCTGCAAAGACAACAAGCGAAACGTTAAGACTTACTCCAACCTAAAAATCCACGTACTAGGGAAAGACTACTTGATATCAAACTTTATAGATATACTTGGAGAAACCTTTGGTGATTAGGCTAACTACATTTATTTGAAACATGAAAATGCTTACTTCTCAAACTAGAAATGTGTGGGTTTGAAGACATCACAAGTTAATGGAAGTCTTCCTATGTGTGTGCATGTTCATTTCATTCACTTTCAGAAACGTGTGTGTGCGTGTCTGTGTATGTATGTATATAATATACATACCAAGTTGTATAGACATTTTCCTGAAGAAAACACACATATAGAGAGACACAAGACAGACATATTCATTGCTATAAGATAGCTCTTTGTTTCAAAATCACATATGAGTGTAATAGTTTTAGAACATAACAGAACTAGAGTTCTGATCTCACTGGGGAGAGAAACTACACTGTTGAAAAGATCCAACCTGTTAGCATCCTCACTAATACAGCTGCAAACAGACTTTCTTACCAAGTTGGATTCAAAGCTGCTGCTAAGTCCTGCTTTAAGGAAGGAAAGGTGGGGTGATCCTTGTGGGGTCTGAGGGCTAATGTCTTAGAAGACTCACTAATCCAAACCACCTTTCAATACTGTTTGGAGGCAAGAATATATTCCTGGGGGCTAATCACCACCTAATATGTACACAAGCCAGGCTACTAGGTAAGCCTGGTTTACTCTTTTCAAGCAAGAATCTTATTGAAAGATTATTTTTAAAACCAGACATGAAGTCTTACTCATTCAGACTCCTGCTCCTATGAGCACTAGAAAAGTTCCTAACCAAACTCCTCTTCAGCAAATCAACATCTAAATACTAGAACTCCACCATTAAAAATGAAATAATTTTGCTTACATATGAGGTAATAAAAGCTAAATATTGCATCTTCCATCTTCATAAGTAAATGAACAAGCCAGACAAAGGAGCTCAGAATCAAGGCTGTTTTGTAGCACTATATAACTGCTCATTTTCACTGCATACTTCAGTAGTGCTTTACAAGGCAATCTCTTTCAGAAAGTGAAAGCCATTATGCGCTTAGTTTGCTTTTCCTTGGTTTATGCATATTTTATCATAGCTTCTGTCATGGTTTGACCCAGGTGTCCCCCACAAAAAAATGAATGTGTTCTTAGTGATCGATCCTCAGCTGATGGCAGTTCAGGAATTAGAACGTCGCTAGAGGTGTTGTTGGGGGCAGGCTTATGGGGGTTATAAACCAGCTTCCCCTTGCCAGTGTTTGGCACACCTTCCTGCCGTTGTTTCCAGTGCTGTGGCGGAGGTGATGTCCACCCCTCTCCTCATGCCATCATTTCCCCTGCCAGGATGGAATCTCCCCTGGAGTCCATAAGCCAAATAAACCCATTCCTCCACAAGCTGCTTTTGCTTGGGTTCTTTCTTCCCAGTAACTAGAAAGCTGACCACAACAGCTTCTGAATTTATATATATATATATATATATATATATATATATATATATATATATATATATATATATATATATATATATATATATATATATATAATTTTATCATCCATTTTTACTAACCAAACAAATTCAGTGTAATGCATATAGAGAGAGGTGTCACAGCCTATAATCTCAGCACTCAGGAGGTAGTGGCAGGGGGTTTAGAAGTTCAAGGTCATCCTCAACTATGTAGCAAGTTTTAGACCAGCCTGGGCTATAGGACATTCTATCTCAAAAAAAAACTGCATTTGTGAGTGTTATTGCTTCCTACTAGATTGTTCTAAATATATCTTTGAGTGCCTGTTAATCAAGGACACATCACCACAAAGCACTGCTCCTTAGATGACTTTTCTTACCAGCGATTGCAGTAATTGGCACAGCTTTAAACTTCACAGACACATCTGCAAAGGTGCCTCCTGTTCTAGTCACATTGATAATGGGTCCAACATGGTTTTCTGCCACCCAAACAGTTGGTGCTGAAAGCTGAAGCGTTCCAAATGCATCGTCATTGGCATTGATGATGACATGGGCTATAGTTTCTACCTTTGCCCCAAGGCGTGGGGAAGCTGGAACTGAAAGACAGCAACGTAATATATCATCTTTCTAAGAATTGACTCAAAATCAGGAAGCCTAAGCAAGACTTCACCAGACAAACAGCATTCTCATTCTCTCTGGTATTTGTATTTTTAAGAGTTTAAATATGTGTATGTGTGCCAGCATTAACCTAGGCATCGGACCTACAGAAGACAAGTTCTCTGTGACATCTATTTCAGGAATAGTTTTCATTACAAAATCCCTATCAAAGGAGCACTTATGCTAGAGAATATTTTAAATATGTGAAATTTATCAAAAAGAAAAATTAATTCAATCATCAATTTACAGACTGCCAAAGTTAGCACTTGCTATTTTAAAGAATTTTCTACTGTACTCAATTTAAAATGTTTCATTTCATAGTCTTTCCTTGAATAATAATAACATATTAATGAATACTTACTTGGTCGATTCTGTACTTTTTCTATTAAAGTGCAATTGAGTAGCTCAATAAACACAGATTCCGACCTCTCTGGTTCATCATCATCCAAAATTGAAACAGTTATGGTTGCCTCCGTCTGATTGGCTCTGAAGAGAGCAACCCCAGATGCTGACCTATAATCTCTTCCTTGATTGGCTCTGGCTAAATTGCGTGGAAAATAAGGTGTTTTCTCAAGATCATCAACAGTTGCATATGAGACTATGACTTTTCCCATGAGGCCTTTCAATCTTATTATCGATAATGTAACATTCTGGGTAGCTTCCTCAACCATAATAGGTCTATTCTTCTCAGAAAAAATGAATACTCCATAAGGATCATCATTAGCCAAAACTGTTAACGTGGCATTTGTAAGAGTTCCCAAAGAACCTCTGGAAATATTGACGATTGACACAGAGAATGCTTTGTCCAGCTCTGGGGCCTCATCTGGCAAGATTTCCACCGTGATGTGGGCAGACCTCTGCCCAATCTCAAATGTGATGTTGCCTGAGGTGACAGCAAGATCCCCATCTGGGTCAGAGTCAATGTTCCAATGCAAAGTCACTTGAGACAGAGCTCCTTGAGTCCTCATAACCTAGAAAACATTCAAGATTAAAAATATAAAGAGATAGTGTGAAGCCACTGACAAGAGTTTCACAGGTACATAATTATTAGCTCCACAGTATATTTCAACTTTATTTAAAACATTTATAAATGTTATAAGTTTGAGTTATTATAAGATTACTGAAGGTAGGAGCCATATACTACCGCATATCCCTAAAGTCGTTCAGGAAGTTTAAAACACAGAGGGTATTTATAAAGTAACTGTGGCAATAAACCACTAACTAAATGAACAATGTGTAGCTTCCATCTACTTTATAGTTGTGTCAATAAGAAATCAAATGTGGAAAAAAGAGAAAAAAGAAAAAAAGAAGAAATCAACTCTGATTAATGTTGATGTACACTCATGAAAACTTTTTATATTTACTGAAAAAAGTGTGTACTTTATAGAGAAATAGACAAGTGATATTTGACCCAAAGTATAAAAATATAAAATTTAAGAAGAAATACTTTCACAAATATATTAAGAACAAAATGCTTTTTTTTAAAAAAAAAAAAGGTGCCTATAGGCTCATTTCTTTTCAGTAATACAAAGAGAAAGCATACCACATGCCTTCATAAGACAATAAAACAATTTTTAAAACAAGAGCGAGTTGTAGAAACAGAGGTAAAAAGTACTCACATTTAATATGACAGTGCTGTACCCATCTTCTGGTTCAGTTCCATTCACAAAGAGTGACTCAGGGCTGAATTCAAACACACCGTGAGCATGATCAGAGGCTGCGATTGTCACCAGCATCTGGGAAGCCACTCCGAGACTGGCTGCAGAGACAGGTTCCCACAAAAAGGGAAAGGAAAGGGCCATTAGAAGTTTACAAACCACCAGAAAAGCCAGTCAAGGACTTTTTGAAAAAAGTCATTCCATGACCACATTCTGGCTTGTTTTAGTAAAAACTGCAGACACAATGGTTGCCACACATATTTCTGTCCTTGTGATGCTTCTTGGCTTTATTCAAGTGCTATCCCAGCACTTGGAGATGGATCAGGAAAACGTTTTCTACCTTTAATTTCTCTATGAAAGAGAACATTCTTGATATAGAAGGCCTCCCATGACCTTCACTGACTACAGAACAAAACCAAAACAACTCTCACCTTCATGAAACAGTTCTCGCTGTGCTTACAGCTCAGCAGACTGAAGATTCTGTTTCCAATATACGTTAATTCTAAACCCATTATTCACATCATACTATTAGGTATTTATATCTCCCCTGGTCCCAATCTCTTACCCAATCTCTTAGGTATTAATGAGATAAATACCAAAAGAAGCATTTTTAATGTGTGTCCTAGTTAGTATGTTTAGTTTTTCTATTGGATTAATGACTGCGGAAACAAAAATGTACAATCTTAAAGGTGACAGATTACGTGAGACACTGAGAGAAGGGAGGACTGAGGAAGGTGGTGAGTTCTGACATTAAATGTAAAACCTGGAATCAGGAAACGATAAGGTTAGAAAGTGTGTATGTATGTGTGTGTATGTGTGTATGTGTATGTATGTGTTTATATGTGTGTATGTGTATGTGTGTGTTTATATCTGTGTATGTGTGTATGTATGTACAGGAAACAGTATTCTAATATTCTCTTCACATATGAAAAAAACATGGGGGTAAAAACAATCATGTTTTTTATGAATCTATTTCAAAATCTATCTTTTTTTTCATTTTTGAGTGTTTCCCCCATTAGTTGGCAATTTATTGTTTTCATTTATTTATTTTTGTTTGTTTTTTGTTTTTTTATTTTAATAAGCATTTATTTATGAATATGTTATTAGAGTTTCTTCCATTAAAGTGAAATATGAGGATACTGAATCAGGTCAAGATGACATGCTGAAAAGCACCATCTTTTCTTTAGAAGAGAAGACTAGAGCAGGTTGGCCAGGTGTGGTGGCATATACTTTCAATCCCATGCGAATCAGGAAACTGCGTTATAGGTGCATATGGAGCAGACAGCCTGGCCATCAGAGGCAGACAAAAACTCAATTCAGACTCAATCACTTTCTTCCCTATACAAAAGAGTGCTTTAATCCCATTGAGGAGGATCCTCAGTGGAATAGGGGAAGGGGGATGGGAAATGGAGGTACCAACACAAGACTGGTACTCACAGAGTTTCTACTTATTAAATAAATAAATAAATAAATAAATAAATAAATAAATAAATAAATAAATAAATAAAATGCTTTAAGGTTGTTGTGATGGTTAATGAGTTAAAATATATAAGGGTCTATCTAGTCATGGTAAATGAAAGTCAGTAAGAGGTTAATATTGCTTTCCTTGAAACCAGAGGTTAAATAAAACTTATATTAGTAAAGGACCTTGGGGCAGCTGCTTACCATGTCTGTGAATAGGTGGAAGGAAGAATTCCACGTGCCCATCTCCACTACCACTGCCATCAACACTAAAGTGTTCAGCCACTTCACAAGGAGACACACAAAGACATGACCCACACAGCACACAGTGAGAAAATTCAGACATATCAAGCTCTTAAAACATATCAAGCAAAGAGAAAACTTTGGTGCTGTTCAACCAATGACATACATTCTCCCATAAATAACCGGTGATTCTGAATGACAACATTTTAGTATCGATCTACTAAATTATCAAAACTACAGTTTTAGGAAATATTCCTTGTAAACTGTAATTGTAATTTCCTCTGTCCAACAATTTAAACAATTTTTATTTGTAAATTCTTACCTACTTATAGGAGCACATATTTGTAGCATTTTAACCATTCTGAGACCATGTCTGTACATAGTCACACATTTCGGCTTGGATGCCTGTGGAGTCCCCTCCCGGCTGCCTTTCACAGCCACCAATTCAAAGTTAGAGAAAAGTATCTCTCACTTCCCCCACCACACATTCCAACTCCACCGTATTTACTTCTCAGCTTGATCACCCATTTGTCACTGACGTTGTGGAAAGAGTCTTAGATAAACAGTCTAAAAATTCTACTTCTGCCCGGCCTGAAGGAGATGCCAAGAATAAAGCTATCACAAGACACTAAACTTCTTTATTATCTCCTCCCAGGTTCTCACTGACAAAAGGTGCTGCCTTTAACAGAAGTGTTACAAAAATAAAAACAGCATAATGAAAAATAACATCATAAAATGTAAAGATGCCTTGGCAATAGAATGAATATGAAGCAGTTATGCTCTCATATGAAGCATGGACTCCAACTATGATTTTGCCAAATGTTCCCAAAGAAGTTAAGAAAGGCAGTGATGAAAGCGATGGAAAAGCAGAAGGGGATGAGCAGGCCAGGCTGGGGATGTGGCTCTGTGGGTAGAGTGCCTGCCCAGCATGCACAAAACCCTGGAGGAGCTGGTTTCCCCACCAACTAAACATGGTGGTGTATGCCTGTAGTAGGAGCAACTGGTAAGTGAAGCCAGGAGGACCAGAAGTAAAACGTCATCCTCTGGTACACAGCCAGTTTGAGGCCAGCCTGGGCTACATTACAGAGTCAGAGAGAGGCCAGACAGACAAACAGACAAACAGAAGAAGGAATAGGAGGAGAAGAAAGGAAAAAAAAAAGAAAGACAGGCCACATTTATACATATATTCTTATGCTAATGTTTTCAATCGTGTAAGGTCTGCCCTGTTCTTTTTTTTTTCCCCCTTTATAGGGCTGGAATCACTGGAATATACCAGACATGAGAATTGATACAGGCTTTAAAAGGGTGTCCAGCAACAGTTCAGTACATACTTTTGCTCCCATACTGCTCAGAAATAAGAAATAGATGTGATGAACATCATATGTGCTTTGACAAGCAGAAAACATCTAGAAAGGTTGTGATCTGCATGTGGATCAGCTTTAGAGACAGAACACAGAATGTGGAGTGCTGTTTTGACCTGCGGCAATGTTTAGTTCTGCAAGCTAACTACGTGTACCAGGCCGTCCCTACGTGTGCACTCAGGAGGGAAAATCATTGTCCAAATTCCTCTTTGTCTATTCCCCATATCACTAACCAAAATTTAGACTCCATGCCCTTATTGTTTACTAACAAACTGTAAAATTACCTAATAAAAGAGCATAACCAATGAGTATATGAAAGCATATTCTAGAAACGAAAGGGAAAGTTTCTACATAAAATCCCAAGCATCACTATAATGATAAACATCTCAATTAGATTTGATGTTCTGAGTCAGAGATGCTGCTCAGTGGTCAATCCCTTGCCTAGCATGGATGGGGCTCTGAGACTGATCCTGTCAAAAAGAATATTCCATGTCCCATCGGTAACCAATCCTGGGTAATGCTCACTGACATTTTCTCTTTCTAGAACTGAAGTATTTTTAGCTTTAAGTGATACAAAGGGTGATTTCAGGTAGCTTATAGTAATAGAATTAAAGTTCTAACATAAAAATAATGATTTGGAGATGTCAGGTTGTGTCTCTAAAAGCAAAACTCGTATTTTTATATTCAGCCTGTCAGCACACTTTTTCCTATTTTATACATTGGCTGAGATGTGGCATTTGTATGTGATCATTTGTGCATCAAGGAAATTCCAGAGACTCAGGAAGTCAACAAGCCTGGGAAAAGGTTGGAAGGCCCCACCCTAAGGCTATATAAAGGGGAACAACTGCTTGGGGTTAAGACTCTCCAATGGAGCTGCCTGCAAGTGGTGTTGCGTTCTCGAGACTCTCCAACTTCAGTGTGCTCCAGAGATGCAGCTTCCATGAAGCCTCACCTATGCTGAGGGGGGCTTTCTGGTGACTCAGATGCATTTGAGTTTAAGTCATCTATTGCTTCTGTATGCAACCCTTCAACCTGCTCTGTGAGACACCCTAATAAACTCACTGGTTCACCAAACTGGTTTTGGTATAACTGTCCTTTGGTCTGTCATTTGTGCCCTATCTGGGGTGAAGGCTTGTGTTTGAATCACCCCAAGAAAAGTCTTTCCTGAGGCACTCTTTCACCCAGTCTCTTCCTCTGGATGCCCTCAAGACTATGACTCTTCATCAAAATGATTTGGATTATGATGATAATGAGATAATAATACTAGGTGTTGTAATGGAAGAGTGTCCTAAAGACAGACATCAAATCTCACTCTTGCAGAGGTAATACGGTGCATACCACACATATTCTATCACAGCCCAGTAGCACCTGATAAATACATGAATACTTGTGTGAAGAAATACTGAAAGGTTGCTCATCTGAATGGGTCAACGTTATAAATGGCTTCACTTTGATGCAGAACATCTTGCCATCTATTAACTTTTAACTGAAAAGACCCTTGATAATGAGAGCTTTCTGAAAATCAGAATAGAGTAAGATACTGTGGACTTGCTTTATTGAGAGTCACCTGACATGGATTACCTAAAGGATGCCTATGTTTTATCTGGCGATAGATCCAGTGGAGCTAATATGAAAACTCAAAAGGAGGAATGCCACCTGGAGAGTTTAGAGATAGTTAGATGACAGATATAATGTTGTCATTTAATGCAACTGTACCAGATCATTCAAAAAGCACATCTGAATTAGGAAAATAACAGCAATAAAGAGAGAAAGAAACAACAAAATGGCTGATATATATATATATATATATAATAAATATATACATTACTGAGAGTTAACAAAAGCAAAATCATGAATTGAATATTAATTTATGAAATACTCAAAATACGTGTAGAGAAACCAAAATTTTTACACCAAAAATAATCAGAATTTTCTACTATAAATCACAAGCAATTATTAACTTTTAAGCAACTCTCCACAAAACCTAGTAATTCATTAATTTATTTAAAAGGAGTAACAATAATTCCAAAGAAACCTTGAACTATCAGTAGACACTGCCCTCATGGCTGCTGAGCAAACAAGTATTTGATATTTTTTAGCTGATAGTCTTACCTTTACTTTCCAAGTTTAACAACTCAACTTTGAAAGATTTTTCCAGTTCAGGAATAGAATTATCAGTAATGTTGACAAAAACATATTTATATCTTTCTCCTGGCTGAAATTCTAAAACACCAGCAACACTCTGAAACAAAAAGAAAAGATTTATTCATTATGTTACAATGGCTCAAGATGCAAAACTGCAAAATTAAAATATTTATGATATACCAAATTGCTAGAAATTAAAAAACAGAAATAAAGACTTCAGTGAATATTAAAGCATTCTATGTATATTCTATATACATATTAATTTTTGTATTTTCTGTGACTCTGGACCAACTTAAGGTTTTGCATAGAGTCAAATCCCCAGCCCATAACAAATACATATTTATCATGCCTCTGGCTTTTGACACTACTTATGTGCTCAAAACTCCCAGGTTCATACCTCTAAACTCGAGTAGCCCGATTTAAGTAATATTTGGAATTTTTCCTGTACTTTTTGAAATTTTTCCTGTACTTTCTCCTGGTCTCAAATCTATGATCGTCCCTTTACAACTATGGCATCATGTCAGAAACCGAGAAAATACCGATACCCTCGTCTTGCCATTTTCCTTTGAAACAGTGCTTCAGTCCATTGATCACAGCATCTGTCTACCTCAAGATGTCATCGCCTTTTGCCTCGATCCAAAGCCCAGATTCCTTTCTTATCTTGGGTGTATCTATATCACTTCATCCATTCTCCACAGGCAGCCTAGAGTTCTTTACAGCTTTCCTTGTTTCTATTTTTTTATATAAAATGTGGCCTGATCTCTAATAGCTTGGATGATCTAGCCCTTGCCTACCTTATCTTGTCAGCCCACCTAGAACTCCACATCCCAGAAGCACTTGGCCTCCTTGCCTTTCCTTTGACAGCTTGAGCCCTTCCCTGCATTGATGCCTGCATTGAGGCCTCCCTCTTATCTCCTTTGCTCCACTGAACTTCAGAACTCAGTATAAAACCCTGGAAGCCTTGCCCTGACAATGCAGACTATGGCATTACCCACGTCACACAGATCACAAACATTGAACACTTCCAACACATGAAACACAGTAATTAGTCATAATATCACTCAAAGTCATAAAGCCCTCAAAGATGAGAATCACTTGTCAGTTGGAATGTGTGAATAAGGTTAAGAATAATGAAACAGTCCTGAACTTTGTTTCTTCTTCTGTGGGGGACCCTTCTGATCCTTCCTTACCTCCCCTAATTTATGAATATGCCTTTACATACAGAGCCTAAAATATCTTACTTTAGGGCTATCACAGAGCCGAGAGCGTTGAAGCAGCATCATGAGCAGAGAGAAGGTAAAAGTTAGCAGGTTACCTGAACTGAGCAAAGCCAATAGTTCAAATGTACATCAATGTACCCACAGGTGCACCCCAAAAAACATTCAGAAATTTCTCCAAAGCTATGAGATTTCTGACAGTGATAAAGAATAGAGCCCTGCATTTTTGTTTTGATTAACTTATTAAAGAAATAAATACAACTGGAGCTTTGGATTATTCAGACTACTTAGAAAATGAAGGCCATTAACATGAGGACTGCAGTGTTTGATTAAGATATGCAGAGACTACAGTAAATGTCTTATATGGGCTGGAAGATAGCTTGCTTGCAAAGCCTGGTGGCCTGGATTCAATTCCCCAGGACCCAGATAAAACCAGATACACAAAGTGATAAGTGCATTTGGAGCTCATCTGCAACAGCAGGAAGCCATACTGCCCCCATTCTCTCTCTCTTTCTCTCTTACTTTCTCTCTCTCTCTTTCTCTCTCTCTCTCATAAATAAATAAATAAATAAATAAATAAATAAATAAATAAATAAATAAATAAATGACACCTTATGGTATACGGCCTAGTTAAAGACACAGGACATGCCAAGAACAAAAAGATGTATATAATTTGCCTACAAAAATGTTAATGAAAGAAGTTATCAAGTAATCTAGCTACACATAGATAACTAGACTGTGGTTAAACTTGATTTAACTGAATTAGTCAAGAGTTCTGGAGCCTAGGAGAACAAGTATCTTCAGATTATTGACACTGCACCACTGTTCGGGTCTTTTCACAAAGAAGATGAAAAACAAGAAAACTAACATTAAATTGAAAGAAAATGATTATTTAGGAAAATAAAAATATGGGAAGGATATAAAAATCCTCTTTTAGAAGGCTTCCCAAAATGAAATTATGAGTATTTGGTTAATAAGACTATTCTTAACAGCACAGGGGGTTACTGATTATACCTCGTGTACAGTGCACATCACTTATAAGGTCACTGCCTCCACGGCGATCTTTCCCAGTAGATGTGCCCTCACCTCACATATAGATAAGAAAACAGAGGTTAAGGAATGACTAGGTTCCCCAAACGGCACATTTAGAGATTAAGCTAAACCCTGGTTTTGTCCACTTCTTAATCCCTACCTTTCTTATGACACACCGTAATACCACATTGCTTCTCATTTGAAGAAAAAAGAGCTCATGGACAAGTGATTTCTTTGTAATTTTAAGTTTGTCTAATTAACCTAAGTAAAAGGCTTTGAACCATTTTTAAAACCAAAATTTTCAATACACTCAACCCAAACCCACACCACTGGAACAAACCATGCCAGGCAAGTATAAAAATAAAATAGTATGGTACTAATCTAAGCATGAGGTTTCAAAGCAATGATACATGCTCATTTACATACATTTAAAAGGCCAAAAAGCCTTTAAAAAAAGTGCATATTTTCTCTTTAGTATGTTTTGCATATAATGCAAGACCCCGCCAGTCCTCCATGAGGATAGTAACCGCTGTAACAGTGCAAATGCGTTTTCAAGAGGCTTAGTGATGTACCTGATAGTCGTCTGGACTAACGGCTGTCAAAGACACTGTTCTCAATTCCGCAGTCACCCTGCCTAGAAGTCCCTGTGCACGGATGACCAGTAACCGGACTTCTCCATCCTCTTCCTGCACCGTGATGTGTGGCTCGCTGCTAGCGGGCAGGCTCATGGCATCCTCAGGCTTAGGAGGCAGCCCTGTGGAGAACTGTAGCAAGCCTGGTGGACACAGAGAAGACAGGGCATGCTCTTGGAACATCTGATGAAAGCCTTCTTAAAACTCATCTGAAGCAAGCCATCTCGTGCAACCATTCCAAGCACTAGTTTAAAATTCTGAGTCTTCACATAGAAAAAAATTTTAGTAAAGACTTGATTAACAAACTTTGACAGAATATGGTTATAAGCCTCCATAATGTCAAAAGTTAGAGAGTTTATTTTCCTTGTCACTTACCCTAAGGAAGCTTTTCAATCCCACAGAACCATCAGTTAAAGAAACACTGATGGAATTTTAGAACTGTATTTCCAAATATTTATCTATACCTGACTAGTCTCAGGAACTCTTGAAATGACAACAGAACAGATTTAATGGCATCCTAAAGGATTTGCAACACTTTCTTAAAATTTTTAACTATGGGGGCTGGAGAGATGGCTCAGCAGTTAAGGTGCTTGCCTGCAAAGCCTAACAACTCAGGTTCAGTTCCCCAGTACCCACGCAGAGCAAGATGCACAAAGTGGTGCATGCATCTAGAGTTTGTTTGCTGTGGCTAGAGCCCCTAGTGTACCCATTCATATTCTCTCTCTCCTTGCAAAATGAATGAATGAATGAATCAATCAATCAATAATTTAAACATGGAACTGGAGAGATGACTTAGTGGTTAAAGGCACTTGTTTGCAGAGCCTGAAGACTCAGGTTCGATCTATACCCACATGAAGCCAGATGCACAAAGTGGCACATGAGTCTGTAGTTCATTTGCACTGACAGGAGGCCTTGGCATGCCCATTCTCTCCCTCCCCACCCATTAATATTTTTTTTAATTTAACTAGCCAGGAGTGGTCATGCACACCTTTAGTCCCGGCTCTAGGGACGCTGAGTAGGAGTATCACAGTGAGTTTGAGGTGAGCCTGGGTTAGAGTGAGACCATGCCCCCAAAGAACCAAGAAACTATACTTCTTTCATTCAATCTAATCTGGCAAAAACTTTCCAAAAATATATTAATTTCAGGAATCAATCTTTACATTTGCTTTCATAAATAGTGTCCCACAAAACAGCAGTGGAGAAATTAGAATTTAGAAGGCCTAAAGAAGTTCAACCTCAGTTTCATTTACCAAAAGTGATTTAAGACGTTATTAATGAAACAATACCAAAAGAACAGAGAATTCTTCCTGCAAGAGGGTGGGTTACCATATGGGTGATCGCTAGCTTTGATGGAGATGTCTGTTGTTTCCTTCTCTGCATCTATACTGGCACCACTGGCAGGAGTTGAACCTAGTTTTCCATCTCCAGGAATTGCGGAAACCAATGTCACCCGAAAATACTCATTAAGCTCAGGAATATCATCATCAATGACATATAAATTCAGGACCTAGAGACCGTAAAAGTACAGAGGCATTAGGCAAGGAGACATGCAGTAATTACTTATCAGGGAAAATAGCCAGTAAACTATATTTAATTGAAGTTACTTATCAGCATGACTTATTTCTACACAAGCTTACACATTAAAAAATGTATTGGTGTATGTGTATGTGTGTGTAAACATAAAGAAAAAGCCATCTGAAGAAATTAATTCTCTAATAATGGGTACTGAAACAACCTGAATTTGTTCATATACTAATATCCAGCATCCAAGGTGATGGCATTAGGAGGTGGTTCCTTGAGGGGGAAATTGTGTCTTAAAGGTGGAGGCCTCATAGACCTCATAAATGGGGTCAACACCCTTTCTAAAGACATCTAAGTACCATGCTTGCCTCCTCCACCAGGTGAGGACACAATGACTAGGTACCAGAGCTGTGTGACAGAGAGTGTGCCCTCACCAGACTCTGAATCAGAGGCAAGATTAAGAATTTTAAACATGTGATAGGGTTTTATAAGTTCTTTAATGTTAATACAATTAAAGTAGTATAGCTTGAGGACGTGTTGCTGTGAATTTTAATTATTTATTTATTTATATATTCTCTATATAGCCAAGACTGGTCTTGGCCTTGCCATCTTCCTCCTAAGACTCCCAGGTGCTAGAGTAATAGGTTTGCCCCACCATGCCTACTGTGTTCAGGCTGCTAAAAACCAAATACCTTAGTTTGGAAGTTTATAAACAAAAGAATTTTACAAAGTTCAAGATAACTGTGCCTCTGAATATATATACACACACATAATAGGTATATATAATATACCATATTCTAAGTAGTTTAAAATGTTTTAATATCAAGAAGCTGCAAAGAAATTAATAAATTAGTAAAGGGACACATACGGTAAAGCTTTCTAAAGGCCTTCCAAGAAACCAGGCATCAGAGTTTACCTCGGATCTCTGCCAAGGAAGGAAGGTGATAGTCCCGCTGGCATTGACAAAATCATCAACAATGTAATTAATGCCTTCAGATTCGATCTGTGAGATGGTGTAAAAAACACGTACGTAGTCCAGAGCTCCTCGAGTTCGCTCCACCACACAGGAAATGGTGGACCCCTCCTCTGCAGTCTGTGATTGAGCAAAAATGACATATAAATGTAAGGTCATTGAGGCCCATGATGAAACTAGAACACTTTTATGAACCTCCTACTCTTTACAAACTTCTTCTATTACTTTCTACTTCTCAGAAAAGAAGTAAGGGGACTTTCCATTTGCCAAGTGTAACTGAAATAATTTGTTTTCTTATGCTCTGTCACAGTTGATAATAAAAAAATCATAATCACTTCACTCTATCTGTATTTCACTCATTAATACCTTCCATACCAGCCACAAGGTGACATGCAGTAGTTACAAAAAAAATATTTTTTTTCAAAATGAAGTGCAACCCTTTCACTGAATAAAAGTGTGAAGAAGACAACTGTGCAATGCTCGGTACTATCAGACAAAACGGGGACAGAAAGGAGTGATGGAAGGTGGATCAAGACGGCAAGAACTTTCTAGTCACAAACCTAGGAGTCCATATGGTGAGCTGGAGTATAGTTGGTAAGGTTCTTGTCTCAAAAGCATGAGGAGCTGAGTTCAATATACAGCACCCACATAATAATGCCAGACATGGTGACGACTGTATTTGTAACCCAATATATATGAGAGCAGGTACAAACCCAGGAGGATCCCCAAGGTTGAAAGCCAGCCAGTCTAGTCTAACTGATGAGCTCCAGAACCTTGGAAAGCTCCATCTCAAAAAAAGGTGAACAGTATTCCTGATAAACTACACCGAGTGTTTTCAACTGTCCCCACACACACCTACACACACGTGTATTTGCATGCACATAAGTACACATGAACACACATATATACACATAGATGTGTGTCTACATTAAAAAAGGAATCAACAGTATAATCAGTGAAATTATTTGAGGGTGATATAAACTATCAAGTGGAGGAACTTCAAAGATATCTAAGGCCCTCTCCCTCCCCCTTCCCAGATGGCTAACATTTCCAAAATTATAGCTAGCGTCTCACATACAAGTTTGGATACTCCAACTTGCCACTAGAGCCCTTTCCCTTCCACTTCTTGAGCAGCCACATTTCTGCATGTGAGTCTGGGTGTGCCAGGTTGCCCCTAAGTAGCCGACATTGGGAAAGAATCCTGTGCAAGAGACTGAGCACAGCTTCAGGAGAACTGAGATCTCACATCTACACGATCTAAACAAACACTAAACACTATAAAATAATCAACCTGACAAGGACTGGCTCACATTTTTCAATAATACTTCTGAATATTAGTGATCTCACTTTCCTAATCACAAGACACAAACTAACAGACTGGATCAGAAAACAGGATCTACTTTTCACTCTATTCAAGAACCTCATTTTACCAGCAAAGAATGAAAGAATAGAAAAAGATGTTCCAAGCAAATGGAACCAGGAAATAAGCAAGTGCTGCTATTGTGACAAAGTAGACATCAAACCAAAATAACCATGAGATTTTTTTAAAGTCACATCTGGAGATGGCTCAGCAGTTAAGACACTTGCCTGCAAAGCCTAATGACCTGAGTTTGATTTCCCAGAACCCACATAAAGCCAGATGCACAAAGTGGCACATGCATCTGGAGTTCGCTTGAAGTGGTTGAAGGCCCTGTCACACACCCATTCTCATTCTCTCTCTCTCTCCTTATAAATAAATAAAACTATTTTTAAATCCACATGATAATGATTAAGGAAAAAAATCCACCAAGAGAAAATTACAATTTTAGAATTGTATGCACCAGAGACAGGTGCACCCAGTTTCATGGACAAACTCTACTAGATATAACTCAGAGCTAAATCTCAACACAGTGATAATAGGCGATTGAACACCCTATTCTCACCAATATACAGATCATCTGGATAAAATACAAGCAGAGAAACACTGCAGTTGAATGGCCCTATAGACCATGTAGACCTAGAAGATATTTACAAAACATTCTACCCAAACATCACAGAATAATGGAAGCCCATCAAACTGTCTCTATAGATCACATATTAAGACACAAATCAAGTCACAGAAAAACTGAAATAACTCCTTGTAGTATAATCAACTATGATGTAATAAAGCTATAAATCAATAAGAAAAACTAAAAAAATATACAAACTCATGGAGATTAAGCAACATACTATTAAATAATGAATTAATCAAGAAGAAAATCAAAAAGTTCCTAGAATGGAATGAAAATGAAAATATAACATATCAAAACACATAGGATATGATGAAGACAGTCGTCTGAGAAAGGCTTATAGCTCTAAGTACCTATACTACAAAAACAGAGAAATCTCAAATAAATAATTTAATATGAACCTGAAGGCCTTGGAAAAATAAGAACAAACCAAATGAAAAAGTACTAGATGAGGGACAAAAATATTTAAAATCAAAGCAGAAATCAGTGAAATTGAAATAAAAATAAAAATAATCAATAAAACCAAGAGTTGGTTCTTTGAGAAGATAAACAAGACTGACATAAATCTAGCCAAAGTAACCAAAAGACAGAGAGGATCCAAATAATATAATTAGAGATGAAAATGGAAACATTACAACAGATACCACAGAAATTGACAAAGTTATAAGGACATACTTTCTTATTGAGAACTTTAACTTATGAACATATTGCAAATTGGTCACATTGCCCTTAGGTATACTCTTGGTCCTCTTCTCCACCCCTATTCCACTGAGGGCCTGCCTCAGCAGAGTTACCTGTAATCACTGTGATGATGATGCACCAGTCAGTCTCTGTGGCAGGGGAGGGGACAATAATGCCTCAGAATATACCTTCCCATCCTGGGGTGCTCACGTTCTTTCTGCCCCCTCTTCTACACTGGCCCCTGAATCTTGGATGGCATAAGTCTACTTTAGTGTTGAGCTCTCAGCAGCCTCTGATATTCTGCTTTGATGAATTTTCAGTGTCTATTGCCATCACGCTGAAGGAGGTTCTTAAGCTAGCCATAAGAAAAGCACTCATATTTAATGTACTATTTCCTCTCTAATATTCCCTGGACCCTGGCAGATGTTATAGAGAGGACTTGTCTTATCCTAGGCAGTCAGCTTTCTTAAAACCTATATTCTACCAAACTGGAAAATATAAGAGAAATCTAGGAACTTCTAGATTCAAATGACCTAACAGAGTTAAACCAAAATGAGATAAATAATTTAAACAGATCTATAACAAACAAAAAGGTTGAAGCAAGTAATAATAATATATGAATCAGCCAAACTATTCTTGGGCATGTATTCAAAGGTCTCTACACTCTACTTCAGAGATACTTGCTCATCCACATTTATTGCTGCTCTATTCACAATTGCTAAGAAATTGAATCAACCTAGATTTCACTAAATGATGAACAGATAATGATGTGGTGCATATATACAAAGGAGTTTTATTCATCTGCAAAGAAGTAGAAAAATACGATATTTGGAGTTAAGTGAATTGAAGTGAAAAAAAAGATACTACTAAATAAGGTAATCTAGGCTAAGAAAGACAGGTGTCATTCATATGCAGATGCTAACTGTGGATATTTGGATATGTATATATACAGAGCAATAAATATCAGTAGAGGCCAGGAAGCTAGATATGGGCCATGAGACGGGGAGAAAATGAGGGAGGAGGGCTTAAGAGGAGGGAACAGAAGAACACTTGTGATATGAAAGGATGGGAATACTGGGGAAGGATGTGTTTGACGGGGGATAAGTGTGGAGGGATGTAGGAGAGAAGAGGGACTAACCGAAACTAAACATGTATGAAAAAGCCACATGGAAAACCTCTTCTTTCTTAACTAGTTTGGACAGACGTGCCCTGCATTCATGGCCAATGCTTCTACAGAAACTAAAAGTTATTATAGAAAAATCCCAGTGCCAGGGGAGTGTATCTCCCAGTGAGGCTCCTGAGGTCCCCAATACAGGCTATTGGTTGTCCACCAGAACTAGACTTTAAGACCCTATTGCTGAAGCGTCCACTTGTTTTGGTTGCAAAACACAAACTAATCAAGCTGGAACTGAGCTAGAAGCCTCCTCCCTGTATAACAGCTAGAACGCTCTATGTAGGCTGATGGAGGAGAAAAATTTATCAACAGTCTTACCCAAGAGTGGGCCCTGTGAACTATAAAACTAATCAGCCAGGCAGGATGTGCTTAGTGGTGCAATAGTTCCATAACTGTAAGGAGGCAACCAACTGCTTTCAGACTGAATTTGAGGCCCAATCCACAGGAAAGAATTCATGGCTGCTACTGAAAAGCCTATGTGTAGTTAAGTGTGGTGATTTAAATGTATGTCCCCCAAAGATTCAAATAATTTTTTTATATTTTTTAAATATATTTATGTATTTGCAAGGAGAAAAGAGAGAATAGTTACACCAGGGCCTCCAGACACTGCAAATGAACTCCAGGTGCATGCGCCTTCTTGTGCATCTGGCTTTATGTGGGGACTAGGAATTGAAACCAGGTCATCAGAATTAGCAGGTGTTGTAGTAGCCAACCTTCTTGTTGCTGTGACAAAGAATCTGACAAAAAGCAGCCTGTGGAAGAAAAGGTTTATTTTGGCTTACAGACTCGAGAAGCTCCATGATGAAAGGGAAACCGACAACATGAACAGAGGGTAGACATCACCTCTGTCACAGCACTGCAAACAGCAGAAGGAAGTTGTGCTAAAAACTGGCAAAGGGAAGCTGGCTATAACCCCCAAATGCCCACCCCAACAACACACCTCCACAAGGTTCCAATTCCAAAACTGCCATCAGCTAAGGATCAAGCATTCAGAACACAAAGTTATGGGGGATACCTGAATGGATGCTGAATTGAGCCAACTTCTGGCATGGTGAAACTTCCCCTGGAATCTGTAAGCCTGATATAAACCTCCCATAAGCTGCTTCTGGTCCAGTGCTTATCCCAGCAACGAGAAGGTAACTGCCACATTAGGTCCTAGGCCATAAGAGGTTAAGTGACTAAATGGATATGTTCCATACCCACTGTCGTAGTCAGTCGCACGTTGCTGGGATGAATCTCCAAACCAGGCTGGATTTTGGGGAGGAAAGTATTTATTGAAACTAACAGATCCAGGGGAAGTTAAGGAAAAAAAGGCTGGCCCCCTTTCACAGATCCAAGCAGAGACAGAAAACCTACCACCAGCACCTCAAGCAAGCACACTCCAAACTGGCAAAACAAGAGGAACTCCAGGCTTGAGCTCAGACTGCCTTCTGGATATGTATAGCTAGAATTCCAGACCCACCCCAGAAACACCTTAGGGCTGAACCCTAGGATCTGGCCAAGGTGACACACCTCCTCCAGCCAGAACTGGCTAGAGACAATTTACAATTATAATAAACTTTTGAATCTATTGGAGGACATTATTCAGACTACCACACCCACCCAATTGTTTCCTAAATATGCATGTCATTGCCCACAGATCTGTATTGTTCTCACCTTTGGTCAAAGAAGCTTCTCTTTGTAGACAATGAACACTATTGTGGGGACTCAAAACTCCTCAAATTGTGGAGACTAAGTACCACTGGAATGCTCAGCATCAAATGAGACATCTCTGCCATAGCCTCCAAGGCTCAAGAAATGGCATGGAAGAGGGAGCACAAAGAATTGAAAAGACAGGGACGGTGAGGAGCGTTGTGCGATGCTATCTTACCAACCTGAAGTGGCCATTTCATTCATGACCTCACAGCAGCTGTGGTTACCTGCACAAAACCCACACAATCCTGGGACCATCAACACTCCGTTGTGATATAGAGGAGGGATGAGCCCCTATCATCCTCTGAGGAGTTATTAATAGTATGTGGTGGCTTGAGGAGTGGGGTCCACTATTGGGTAAGACTGTTGATAAATTTTCTCCCCCATCAGCCTGCATAGCCCTTTCTAGCACTGTGACAGCTGTCACACAGGGAGGAGGCCTCCAGTTCAGTTCCAGCTTGATTACTACTTTGTGTTTTGCAACATCCTATGAATTATTTATAACCACTGGTAGGACCTATGGGATCTGATAAATAATCCACCACCCAAGACCATGCAAACAACCCTAGTGAACCTCAGTACATTATACCTAAACAGAGAGAGAGAGAGAGAGAGAGAGAGAATTTAAAGTAGAAAAAGCACTACTTGGGAAGAAGGGTTTTAGTCCCTGACATCATGCTGGTAGTGGCACTGTGGTGGTAGAGGAGACTGTGGCCAATATGCAGTGAAGCTTTCTCTTGACATCCTGCTTGCTGAGCCTCCTAGGAAAGTCCCTCTCATACTTACTACTGACCCAAAGAATTTATTCACTTGCCTCTTCCCCAAACATCTTTTGTCTATAGTCAGCCTGACTCTTCCAAATCCCTAGCCATTGGCTATCATTAACACCAGTCAGGATTGCTTGTACCTTCATAGTTCAGGCCACTTCTTCCTCCACAGAAGAGGAATTGCTATTCATAGCTGCCCTCTGTGCTCCTGAGACACCCCTGAGCAGGGCAGCAAGAGAGGAAGCAGTCCCCCTTTCATCAAGTGCCAATATATCCAGCAGAATCATCTGTGAAACAGGCTTGAGATTTCCTCCTTTCTCTCAACTTGCCGAGAGTGCTGGTAAAGATCAGAGTTAAGTTTCAAACACATCCAGTCTGCACTAGCTATTAAAATATCAAAGAAGTGTGTCAAGATAACAGCTGGAGAAACAAACCTGAAAATCTAGAGAGAAGACAGGACTAGCATCATTAATTTGGAAGTTAATGGCTAAGTGTACAAATGGTATATTGGAATATAATTAGACAAATGATATTTAAGTACAGTTTGAGATAATGCAAGAAGTCAGAGTGGAGAGGATTAAGTACATTCAATTCTACTACAGAACTCATTTTGAAATTAGGAAATTATTCCCATATGACTGCTATATTAGCTGAATACAATCTGAATTTTACATTTAGTTGTGTATCATTTCATCCACACCCTGAACATGCTTAAAACAGCAATATAAAAAGACACACACTAATCTCAGACATCTACCAGACCTCGGATCATTATCTATGCTTATAGCCACACCTCATTTCTAGTGTTATAGCTTTTCTTCTGATTTTAGGTAATCTCTTCCCATCACTTCAGAGTGAGGGCCATTTTTATTAGTAAACGTAAAGTCTTTTTCAAGGTAATAATGCCACACTACACTGGCTATAGCATAATGTTTTATTAAGGTCCCTATCTTTCTAAATTCACCAACCAAGTTTTTGTGTACTGTTCTTCTGACCGTATTACCAATGAGCTCAGTGTCTCTCACCATTTGATCTCATGAGTGAGATGGCTTCCAGAAAGTCATCCATGATATTACATCAGAAGAGAATGTTCTGGAATAAAGTTCCTGAGACCTTACAAAATTAAAGAGGAGAGGATCCAGTAAAAAGACTCAGGTGCTCGGTAGAGCAGCCAGTGTACCACCTGCATGTCATACTGGCAGAAGGTACCTAAGAAAACAGGTGGGGGAAAGAGTACTGTACAGTATGGTGCCAGGGCAATGTGTATGTGGCTATATGTGGAGGTGTGCATGTGCGTGTGAGCATGTTCATGAGTGAGTGTGGGCACACACACACCAGGGCTCACATATGGGATCAGAGAGATACTTTCAGGTGTCAGTGTTTACCTTCACCTCACTTGAGATAGGACCTCTGGTTTGCGTCGTGGTTCATCCCGCATTCACCAGGCTAGCTGGTCCATGGGCTTATGTGAAATTCTCCCATGCCCACCTCTCATATCATTGTAGGTGGGCTGGGATTACAGAAGCCCCCAGAGCTTCCTTCCAGCTTTTATGTGGGAATCTGGCGATCCAAATTCAGGTACTTGTGCTTCGGTGGCAAGCACTTTATCCACTTCAGGCCCCATGAGAGTAGTGCTTCAGGTTAGAGTCTAAGCTTCTTCATTCTGCAAGTATCAGTCTCTTAGCTTTTTCTTAAAGGGAGAATCGAAATGACTCTAAATTTTCGTGGGGACTGAACAAGTGCCATACATGTCTCCCAGTAATGTATTAAGAGTTAAGATACAGACATTTCTTCCTTTAAAATGTAGATGCATCTGGAGGCTAAGAGGGTGAACTGAAACTAAGTATGCACAAAAATGTCTCAAGGAATCCTGCTACTTTGTATCTAATAAACAAATAATTAAGGAGAGCCTTGGGAGATGGCTCAGACAGTTAAAGTGTGAATATCTGTGTGTGGATCCATTATTTTACATTTTTACATCTCTATAAAGTCTGGCTTAACAAAAAATAGTTGTAATCTTTTATCTCCTTTTGCAACCAGTGTATCTAATGCTTTCTGTTATTTTGCCTGAAATATATTTTAAAAATCCAACCTTACATAAATGGGAAAATAATGAGGATTTCATTAGATTTTTCCATGTAACTATGGGTATTCCTCTATAGTATTCCACCACAATTTGCTAATGGGCAGTTTCTCGGAGTTTAGTGCAATGTGCAAGCATATTTCATTACATCACAATCCACTGGTCTACACGGTGCATGGAATCAATTTTTCACCCACATATAACTTTGTAATAGCATGCAATGGTTATTTGGGAACTATCGGTTTACTGAACTATGCCTATCTTCCAAATGTTGGCATATGTCATGATACCAAAGTCACACTGGTATAGATCACTGTCAATCTTACCTGAAAAGTCTCTGAGCACTTTGAGCAGTGAAGCTCACTTTAGCAAATCAAAGTGTTCCAAAATTCAGATTTTCATTTGAAAGAACTATCGTTGTTTCACTCACTCCCCTTATTGTCATGAGAAGGTTTCCCAAATACCCAAGTCTGAATAAACAATAATTTTTCAAAAAAAAGAACAGTGATTTTTGAATTCACCAATGAATTTGTGAAATATGAAATATGATTATGGAACTTAAAGTATATTTGAAATAGAAAAGTAGAGACTTTTGTGAAATAAATGGCTAAGCACCAAATATTTATTTCAATGTGCTAACCTTAGCCTGGGAAGCTGTGCTATAGGACCCTGGTAAAATACTAAACGTGCAGCTGGGGCTAGCGATACGAGTTAATTGGAAGTCAGAAATAATGAGGCTTACACCATAGGAATGTAGAAAGATAAAAAGGATCAAACACCGGACTTCTGACCAAACAGATATTTCTCCCCCCACTTTAGCTCTAACCATCGCTATCTGCTTCTATGCACATGCTTGCGCAGGCAAACTTATGTTTATCTTAAAGAATGTATGCTTCAGCCTTTAAAAAGAGTTTGACTAGAAGGCTGAGTGCCGCAGTTCCCAGCTAGCTTCTCAGCTGTGTGGCTGTGGTCCAGGTTCAAACCTGTCTGAATAAAGTGACCTGTGCATTTGCTCTGACTCGAGTATCTGGTGGTCTGTATTGGGGGATCTTCGAACCTTAGAGCTTGGGGGCTCGTCCGGGATCCCCCAGATCCACCAGACCCCCGATCAGCAGGTCAGGGATGTGTCCACTCAATTGGTAAGTAAATGGTGCCTTTTATCTGAAAGCTAGCTCATTTTTCTTTTTCTGGTTCTGAATTGAGCTCCTAGTGCTGAGTGAGCCTCTTTTTAGGCACTCAGACCTGTACCTGTAGTGCTGAGTGAGCCTTTTTAGGCACTCAGACCTGTTCCCACTGACCAAGTAAGTCCAGCAGACGTGCGTATAGGAAGGTCAGGGGAGATTGACAAGAGACGTCTTCTCAGTCTCGGGGAAGGGGACCCTTCGGGTCCCCATCTGGAAAGGCCTTAATTATGAAACTGAAAAGATTGTTCTGTTGTGGTTTGCGCTTGTGAATTAACCTGTTAATGACTGACACCCAGATTCTTTTCACAGCTGATGGGGACTCAGAGAAAGATAAACAAATTTCAATTCCTAATCTCCCCTTTCCTAACCTTCTTGGTCTTACAGGACAAGGGAAAAGATAATTCTTTGATTCAATTTCCATAGCGTCTTGGAAACAGAAGAAAAAAAAAGTTTTTCTCCCTTCTCTGAGATGCAAATTCAGCCCCTGCACTGAGAAAAAGAAAAACAAAAAAACAAGACAGCCTGGGGACGCTCAAATACTGGGTTCTCTTGTCTGACACAGGCTTACAGAAACCTATACTTTCTTCTGCTTCTGTCCAGTCCTGATTAGTCAGCCACTGTTTTGCCTTTAAATTGAATTGCAGACTTGTCCTTATTGACTATGTTTATCTTATAGTTAAGTAATTTATACTAGTCCAATCTTTCTTTGCTATGCCTTATTAAATCTGCAGCTCAACATTACGATAATTTGGAGCTCTGACTGTCCAAACGTGTTGGTATTGGTAATGGTAGTCATTAACAATGTCTTTTTACTTAGATTTACAGAGTTGGCCAGATTCTTCTGCCACTGCGGGGTATTCCCTTAAATTTATAACACAAGGGACCCACACACCCCTAAGAAATTAGGCCTATACTTATGATGATAATATATAGGTGTCACATGAGAGTCAAGAAGACAGCATCCTCAGCCAGTTGTGACAGCCAACGCATCACCAGGAGTCTACAGATGAAGCCCTGATGAAAACCTGTCCCTGAGGAAGAGACATCAGCTCTGCTCTAGTCTGGCTGAACTACACATGGCAGAAGCCTAAAAACTTTTTAATTGGACATATCCCCAGCCCTATTTATGTTTGCAATGTCTGGTTAAATTCTCTACTTTTAATAACAAATTATATCCTGTTGAGTTCTAATAATCAGAGAGAAAGGGAATCCCAACAAGGATGGTTTAAATCATGGTTTAATCACAATCCTTGGTTAATGACCCTGATCTCTACAATAACAGGCCCTTTAATCGTACTGTTTTCCATTCTGGTCTTCGAGGCCTGTATACTTAACAGACTTATATCCTTTGTCAAGGACAGAATTAATTCTATCCAACTAATGGTACTTTGTACCCGATATGAGACAGTCATGCAAGATAAGACAAGATTGTCTTATTAGATTCCCAAGACAAAGGGGGGATTGTGAAATATGAAATATGATTCTGGAACTTAAAGTATATTTGAAATAGAAAAGTAGAGACTTTTGTGAAATAAATGGCTAAGCACCAAATACTTATTTCAATGTGCTAACCTTAGCCTGGGAAGCCGTGCTATAGGACCCTGGGAAAATACTAAACGTGCAGCTGGGGGTAGCGATAAGTTAATTAGAAGTCAGAAATAATGAGGCTTACACCATAGGAATGTAGAAAGATAAAAAGGATCAAACACCGGACTTCTGACCAAACAGATGTTCCCCCCCCTTTAGTCTAACCATTGCTATCTGCTTCTGTACACATGCTAGCACAGGCGAACTTATGTTTATCTTAAAGAATATATGCTTCAGCCTTTAAAAAAAGAGTTCAACTAGAAGGCTGAATGCTGCAGTTCCCAGCTAGCTTCTTAGCTGTGTGGCTGTGGTCCAGGTTCAAACCTGAATAAAGTGACCCATGCGTTTGCTCTGACTCGAGTCTCTGGTGGTCTGTATTGGCGGATCTTCGAACCTTACAAATTCAACCCGTTAGCACCTTTCTTGAAGTCAACTATCATGGGTTTTGTTTGGTTTTGTGTTTTGTTTTTCAAGGTAGGGTCTCACTCTAACACCAGCTCACCTGGCACTAGCCCAGGTTGACCTTGAACTCATAGAAGTTCTCCTACTTCGGCCTTCTGAGTGCTAGAAACTATAATGTTTTGATCATACAATGGAAGTACTTTGAGTTTCTCATTTCATGACATAGGATTTTAAAAAAAAAGGCATCCAAAGGTGGAGATGTTTGAAGATTACTTTTTTACTATTTCATCAAAGATCTGTGTGTGTGGTGTGCATAATATGATGTGGGTGTAGTATATGCACATGTGTGTGCCCATGTGCTTGTGAAAGGATCAAAATAGCCATAAGAACTCCATTGTGTGCTCAGCCCTCCATCTTAGCTAAAAGCTGACCTCAAACAGATGTTCTCATAAAAGACATGTCTGTGTGCCAAAAGATATCTTACTACCCCTAGACTCAGCCAGCAGACTATAAGATAGATAAAAGGTCCTTGACTGTCTGCAGTCAGATTATTCTGACACAACAAAGCCACACCTGCAGAGGCTTGGAAAGTCCCCAATTGTGGTTCTTATGATTTTTGCCCTTAAATACCCAAAACTGTAACTGTCCAGAGTCGCATCCCCACAGCTGCTGCACCAGTGCGTGTGT